>CAOKZL010003245.1:0-113569 GCA_948472985.1 Iguana delicatissima | reverse complement strand
GTTTGATAGTGTTACAAAGCAATCTACATTAAGGTTTAAGCATATTTTAAATGACTGTCCTACAATCCTGTTTATACATGCTTGGAAACCAGATCCAGTAATACTTTATTCCATACAGTTGCAGTCATAGATTTTTCAAGTCCGTGTGAGATAAAAGCTATTGTGTCTCTTTTTTAATTTGGTTATTCCTCCTGCCACCATCACTGCAGAATGCATCCACCTAGACCCTCAGGAATTGGCTACTAAGGAAACAAGTGACTTGAAGAACTCATCATTTTTCAGCCTTGAGTTTTATAGGTAAAGTGACATTTGTGGACGCAAGGCTTTTATGTGTTCTTTTTAAGGAGAAGAAAGTAATATATATTGATTTTTTTCTCCCTTTGTAGGCTCATACAAGTTGACATCTCTTTTAAACTAAAAGGCATTGACCTGCAGACCATTCATGATCGTGAACTGCCTGACTGTTATGAATTTGAGAATACCGTAAGTGTTGAGAATACCGTGAGTGTTGTCCTATATTCCACCCATAGAAGACATGGGCTGGCATCCTGTATTGAAGTTACATATTCTCCAGATCTGTATTCTGTTATGCTGCGTTTTCAAAACTGTAGCACTATTACTATGATTTTAAATGCCCCTTGAATCCCACCTTGAACTCCAGGGAGCCACACCAAGCAATGGAAGTCTGTTCTACTAGATGTCAGAGTGCAGTAGGTCAACATTTCCAGCCCACTTCCACCCACAAGCCAGGCTGCAGCAATCAGAAGTACGACTCCTATTGTAACTCCTTGTCCCACTGCAGATCACTGGCAGTAGGGGGCTGGAAATTTCATCTTGCAGCATTCCAGTCACTAGCAGAAAGACTTTCATCACTTGGAACAACTGCTGACTGTTAAATTTGGTTTGAGGAGTCAGGCTATGCATTGTAACTAAGTTGCCAATGTAGGATCTTGGTCATAGTTTCTTACTTTTCTTACGCAATTTGTTATGATGGACTCCTCTGGGTCTTCAGTCCAGTGTTCTGTAGTTGCCATAAAGTGGTACAGGGATGGAAATAATTGCCTTTGCTTTGCCCACCACATTAGGATATCAGTTATAATAGACCAGTATTGGATCTTTTACAAATATCTCCCACCTGAGACAACTAGTATAAACCATTGGAAGTCATACTTGAAGCAACTTCCCTACCTATAAGATTAGGTAAATAGCTTAAGAGCAGTGGTTCTCAACCTGTGGGTCCCCAGATGTTCGTGGACTTCAGCTCCCAGAAGCCCTGAGCATTGACCATAGTGGCTGGGGCTTCTGGGAGCTGAAGTCCACGAACATCTGGGGACCCACAGGTTGAGAACCACTGGCTTAAGAGCCTTTGTGTGGTATAGTTCATTGGATGGTAGTGATTTTGGGCAATGGAGATACATATTAGTACCCCAGTCAGATAGGTTGGTGAGATCAAACTGCTTGCCATTTTGTCTGCCCACGATTTAGTTCATCTGCCTCTTTGATATGGAAGCTTTCAACTGATATTGCCCCAGCATGGGACTGTTACGAGAGGTTTGATGACTTGGTGCTATGTTTAAACTAAGAATATGAATAAAAGGAATACACTTTCTTGGACTGCATCTCCCAGAATCCCCCCACCAGATTTACTGTCCAGAAAAGTAACCTTTTCAAGCTCTGGTCTTCTGGAAAGGGGGTCTTATGTGTATTTTTTAAAAAATAAAATCTTACAATCAGTGCATGCTTAAGTGCATATGTTTTTAAGGTCTGTTTTAACTATTTCCTGTGCTATCCATACATTTTTTGTTTTATCATGTTTAGTGTGTTTTAGCATGTTTAGTGTGTGTGTGATAGAAAGTAGTGCTACTCAAAGGCCATTTCTGCATTAGACTAATATAATGATGTTATTCAACTTTCAACATCCTGTGGAATCCTGGGGTTTGCAGTTTAGGGAAGGGCCTCAAAGATTTCCGTAGTATGTTGAAAGGATATAATAACACTATAACCTCTAGTGTGGAAATGGAGAAAGTGATTGTCTGTGGACTCATTCCAGTCCATGAGCCATCATCTTCTGGTCCATAATAAGTTACAGGAAAGAAAGAAACAGTTACAGCCAATGGAGACAAATATGGTGCCTGTCCCAGAAATGCTGGGGAAAAAAGTACTGTTTCCACATCAGATGGCCAGAGAAGCAGTTTTAAAGTGTGAAAGCATTGTATTGTTTCATGGAAGTGATTTTTTTTTTTAAAAAAAAAACCATTTTATGTCAACAGATTACTTTTAACAATAGAGCCCATAGTGGTAAAATGAAAATATTCTTTGATACTGATGCTGACATCCAAGAATGTAAAGACTGGAATATATCTGGCTCAAGTGAGTGTCTTGTATGTGAATATGAGTTAAAACTATATGTGTGTTCAAAGATAAGAATCATGTCTATGGGTGCTGAATGTCTGTTGGTGTTATGCCTTCATATACATTGGCTCTCCTGCCTGAACACAAGAAGTAGAAGATTCAAGGGGGACCAACAGCAAAATATTGCAGTGTGAAATGTCCATGTTCCCATTTACAGTTTGGTGAGATGTGCTCTCCTCAGAAAAGCTTTATTCCTCAGTACCTCTGAAAGCATACTCTCTCCTTCCTGGGTGTTCTTCATTTTGTCTTCTGAGGATTTCTTTACTATTATTTGTATTATGTATTTGGATGTTCGGGTTGCCTAAGATTAATAATACTTGCTCTCTACATGTTTTGTTGGAGAGCAAGTGTAGTATGGTGGTTTGAGTGTTAGACTTGCACTCTGGAATACCAGGCTTTGGATCCCTACCCAGAGATGGAAACCCAGTGGAGAATCTTGGCCTTAGAGGAAGGCAATAGCAAACTTCTTTTGAATAAATATTGCCAAGAAAACCCTGTGATAGGCTTGCCCCTAAGTCAGAGTTGCTTTGAAGGCACATAACAACAAATATATTGTTTTCACTGTAAAAGCTACCATACTCATGACTGAACACTTGAAATTGAAGAAACTATTTGCATACCTACAAAAAAAGGTGTGGGTGAGTTAGAGGAATATTTGCCTTTATAAAAACTGCAAAACAAAGTGAGGGAAGGCGATAGAGGTGCTTTAGAAAGACAGGAGCCAACTGGAGAGCTGGTCTTTGCATTTTTTAAAATTTTACACTTTGATAATCACATTGGGAATATTTTTTAAAATTAAAAGGTGGGATTGAAAATCTTCAAAATAATAGTTAGTTTCAAAGCTGTTAAGTCATATTCAGCCCAAATCTCTGAGAGAAAAGCTAGAGCAAAAGATGTCAAAACTGTAAGCACCATATGAAAATATTATGGTTTGTTCCTGAAACTTTCGTTATACTGTGGTTTGGGAAAATCCTCATTATCGTGGGTTATCTTAACCTTTTAGTTCCTAGTACTGCTTTAAGAAGTCTGTCTCCCAGCTAATTGAAGCATTGTACTGCCATGTCAGCTTGACAGAATATGCCAAGGTTTTAAAGCCAGTGAGTCCTGCAATGTCAGTTGAAAAAAAAAATTGCTGCACTTTTTACTGGCATTCTGAAGTAAAGAACCTATGAGACACAAGTAGATTACTTGTGTACGTAAAACTTGCTGCACAGTAGGAATGTTAATACATTCAATAAGTGGATGAAACTTCTAGTTTTCATATAAGATGCTACTTATATTGTTCTGCATGCCTCTTCACATGCAACATGCTGGTTAGAGGACTGGTTTTTGAAAAGATGCAGCTTATGTACAAATGTGTTGTATTCCCCCCCCCCCGCTCATTTTATGCCTTCAACCCTTCAGCTTCTACTATTGTGAGATCTATTAAAAATAAGTGGAACTTGTTCTAAACATCAGATTGTGATTTAGGCTTCTGTGTATTTTTTCTCTCTTTCATATTGTGACTTATTTGAAGATGCCTGTATTAACTAAACCTTTATTCTTTAACCTGCATGTTTTTTCCTATGCTAGTTCAAAAAAATACACAATACATCTTGGTTTTTGATGGGTTTGTCATTGTGAGCTGCATCGCTTCCCTTATTCTCTGTACGCGATCCATTATTCTTGCTCTGAAACTGCAAAAAGTAAGTATGCTTTTGTCTTTCTGATGGATTTATGGTTGCATTTTGGTTTCCCAAGACCAGATGGTGTGTGGGATGGGATGGGATGAATCTGCAGAAGTGTTCAAGAAAGAATAGTTTGTATTCTGTTTGTCCTGTAGCTTGACCATATTGGCTGTGGGATTCTGGAAGTTGTAATTCAGTAAAGTAACTTTCCCATGCTCACATGAAGAGTTCATTGTAAGACTTAAATCATGCTAGCTGCATGGCTGGTTGCTTTGGATCTGTTTCCGAAGGCTGTACATATTCTTGTTAAGTTTGTGGTTTTTTGCAATAAACAATTGCAAGAAATTGATTCACCTCTTTAAAGGGTACTGCTAAAAGGTAATATTGCGAACTGAAGTCAGGTGTGTGCCTTCTTTCTGGGCCAGTTTAATTGATCATAAGCATCAGCTGGCCTTGACAGGATGTGTTAAAATGTTGCTTGGCTTTCATTAGGAAACTACCAATAATTTAACAACACCATCTAGGATGTTCAAACCCTAGTGTCCCAAAAGAACTGAGGAAACTGTGAAAATTGCATAAATACTTTCTTCCTCACCATTGCTTACTGAAGCTGTTAGCAAACATTCATTTACATGGTCAAAAATTGAAGAAATATTTGAATTTTTGAGAACAAAACTGAGTGTTCTCTCACCCCTGGATGGGTTTTCACTAAAAACAGCAATACATGAAATTGAGGAAGAAATAGAAAGAATATATATGTGTGTGTGTGTGTGTGTGTGTGTGTGTGCGCGCGCGCGCGCGCATGCATGCATGCATGCATCCAGCATTTCTGGACCAAATCAGCTCAAGGCAGGAAGCAAAATAGAACTGTAAAAATAAAAAAGATGGTAATACAGTGTTAAAAAGTTACAAATCTAGATATAAAAACCCAAGCAACCATTGACACATATTTCAGCCACTATCATCTATAGCTGATATGAGAGCATAGTTTACACAACGCTTAAGGCTCTCCACTAAGTATTGGCCTGGCACTAGGTGTCAGCACTGAAGGCCTACACTATTACAGAGGGCCCATTGTCAGCCCCTGGAGCTTCCTGACCCTGCCATTTCTCCTTTTTGCTGTCATTAGGAGCTTCTGTCACTTTCCTTATGGGCAGTTATACATATTGGGTAAAGGGGGAGAGCACCTGTGGATAGGTGATAACAGAAGCAAAGAGCAAATGAATCCATTTGGACACTGGGGCATCTTGGAACATGATCCAGCACTGGATGTACATACCCAGATGGCCTCTTGTTGAAGCTACTGTAAGGTGCTATGAATGCTGCCCTTCAACCAGATCCTGGGAAGTTAAGAAGGCATTTAATGACACACTGAAAATTTTCCCAAGTGAACTGCAGTAGGATGATGTTCTGGTACCCAGAGCATACTCCCACCACTGCTTAGTGTCATCCAACCCCTGCTCACTTGTTCAGCCTGGAATTACATGAATTTTAAAAAGAACATTTTCAGCTCTGTCTTATAGGATTCAGAAAGTTCAGCAAGAACAAAAATCAATAGGCAGCATGATCACAGAAACGCAAGACATTCATCTGCTGTTGGATTTTACTTTGTGCCTAAGGCAGGCTGGGAGTTGTGTAGCTTTCCAGATGCTGAGTTCCATTCCCATTAGTTGTAGCCAGTGTAGCTAATGATAACAAATACTGGAAGTGTAGTTCAGTAGCATTTAAAGGCTGAATTCAAATACTTGCTCTGCAAGGTTGATTAATGACCAGGTTGTTAATTGCCCACAGTGCTGGCAAATACGAAATGTAATAATCTGTTGTAGCTAGGGACAGGAGAAGCTCTCATTCTTGATTTTTTTTTATTTCTCCAGATCAGACTTGCATCTTCTTGCTCTTGTTCTCTTTTGGGTTTGAAGATTGTTTTCTAATTCCTACACAGAAATACGTTTGCCAGTATCCAATGATGTTACTTTCCTAGCAGTCCACCTACAAGTGCTTGTTTATAGGCTGTGCACAGGTGGGAGATCCAACTTAGTTTTCAGTTGCACAAGTAGTCTGGTTGCATGAGCAGCAGCGTGCCTAGGATCTACAGGAACATGCAGATTATTGCTTGCACAACTGGAAAAAAACCTGCTCCACTTGCACACTTTCCTCTACTGGCCTTATGTTGGATGCAGGACTCTGGTACACATTTTTTTTAAAAAAAAACTTGTGCATTTTAAGGCATTTCCCTTCATTGTCTGAACTATATTTGTGCAATTGTGTTTAAGTGTACACATTTCAGTTGTATAGAGCTACCTGTAATTTGGAAAAAGAAAACAAAAATGACACTACTTGGATTTTTTTCCTGATTATGGGATAAAGAAATATATGTGCTTTCATTAACAGTTTTGCTGACCAAGAATTTTACAGCAGCATTTTTAAAAAATCCCAGTTAATGCAAAATTTCTTTCCCTTCCTTAATTGCAATCCTCTGGTACTTAGGTAAGTTATAGGAGACCAGGATTCGAATATCCACTCAGCCATGGAAACCCACTGGTTGATCTTGGGCAAGTCACGTTCTCTCAGCCCTAGAGGAAGGCAAAGGCAAACCCACATGAACAAATTTTGCTAAGAAAGCCCCACGACAGGTTCATCTTTGGGTCACTCTATGTTGGAAACAACCCGAAGGCACACAACAACAAATATGCACATTCTAGCGCAGTACTTGGTGATGTTAGTCCTATGTAGAGAGCCAGTGTGGTGTGGTGATTTGAACCCTGGACTACAACTCTGGACACTAGGGTTGAATTTCCTGTTTGGCCATGGAAACCCACTGGGTGGTGTTGGGCAAGTCACATTCTCCCAACCACAGAGGAAGGCAAAGGCAATCCCTCTCTGACAAATCTTGCCAAGAAAACTTCTGTGATAGGTTTGCCTTAGGGTCACCGTAAGTCAGAAATGACTTGAAGGCACACAACAACAGCAACAGCAGGAGTAATAAACTTGAACAAGTTTCCTAATCGTAATCATTCTTTTCCTTCTAATGTTTAAAACAGAGATTTGTGAATTTCTTCTTGGAGAAATACAAACGCCATGTATGCAGTGCAGATCGCCTGGAATTCATAAATGGGTGGTATGTGCTGGTGATTATTAGTGATATGATGACTATCATTGGCTCTATAATGAAAATGGAAATAAAAGCCAAGGTGAGTCACAGCTCTTTGGGTGTTTTTTGACAGGAAGGCTTTGAAATTCCTAAACTATCATGAACTTCTTTGAGTTCATAAAACTCTGGGTGGCTGGGTGGGGGGATAGATTATGTAGATCAAAATTGGACAAAGTGCAGGCTGAATGTGGGCTCCTGGCCATTTTTGCTGTCTCCCAAAAGTCTTCATTTCCTCCACTAAATTGGGGGGGGGGTGTGAACAAATTATTTTGTCCCAAAATGGCATGTAGCACTGGAATACGTTGTTGAACATGTTGCCATATTTGAGGGCATTTTGTCCCTCACCTTTTTCCTGTTCAGTACCAGCCTGTTTTTAGCACTTCCTGTCACATCCTGTCTTGACAAAAAGTAAGAGGCCTGTTCAGGCCTAAGAAAGATGTGAAAGATGTGAAAATGCAGCAAAATGGTTAGAAGAACATAACCCATAAGCCTTGTGTATGTGTGGCGGGGGATAACACTAGGGGATGTGGGCCACCCCAGCCCCTGGCAGTTGCCCACACTGATCTAGATCTATATCAGTTTGGCTCTGGACCTGATTATTGGACAGAGACATTGCTGGTTGCTTTGGTGGATAGCCAAATGGGACTGTGTTCCTCTTGTTTCTCGTGGGCTTCTCAGCAGCTTTCAGTACTATCATATTCTCTCAGATTGCATCTCTTGAGTTGAGACTTTCATTTATTATTGAGGAGTTTTAGACTGTTTTAATGTCATATGTATTTAATAGTATGACCAGTTGTATTTTAATATGTATGACTT
The DNA here is from genome assembly GCA_948472985.1 of Iguana delicatissima. Taxonomy (NCBI): domain Eukaryota; kingdom Metazoa; phylum Chordata; class Lepidosauria; order Squamata; family Iguanidae; genus Iguana; species Iguana delicatissima. Next base: position 105,523 of record CAOKZL010003245.1, on the reverse strand, counting down.
GCCCTGTTTCTACTTACTGTTTTTTATTTTTTCTTACAATGTCTTGGAAGGTGCCTTGTATCCCAGCCATGGGACTAAATTGGAAAATGAATGAATGAATGAATGAATGAATGAAATTTTCCTCTCTTTCAGAATCTTACAAGCTATGACGTTTGCAGTATTTTGCTTGGTACATCTACTCTGCTTGTTTGGGTTGGAGTCATCCGGTACTTGGGTTACTTCCAGACCTACAATGTAAGCTCTAGTATGAAATGTTTGTAACTTTTTCCCATCTAAAATAAATATCTGACCACAAATTCCTTTCTTCTGTTCCTAGGTGCTAATTTTAACAATGCAGGCATCATTGCCCAAAGTTCTTAGGTTCTGTTGTTGTGCTGGAATGATATATCTTGGCTATACTTTCTGTGGCTGGATTGTTCTAGGACCGTATCATGAAAAGGTATGCAGGCATTTGGGTTTTTTAACCTAATTTGGTATGTAACTAGGATTTAATATGAAAAAGTTTGCAGCATGTAAACAGTAATTTTGAGGCAGTCAGATAGATAAATAAATATATACTCCCTCTGCTGTACATCGCTTTGGAGGTTCTGCTCTCAAAATATCTGCATTTTTGAGCATGAAATATTTCATTCTGAACCTAATGTGTATATCTGAAGAAAATTAAATGGTGATGCTCAGTTTTGTTAAGGAACTCCTCTTCTAGGGAGCATAAAAAGATGTAATCAAGATATTGGCTTGGCTGAGTGAAACGTTCATCAGTTTCTTGGTTTTGACCAACTTCTTAGTTTCTCACAAGGGGGCAGCATTGCACCATATCAGTGTGACTTGGACTCAGCCTCTTTACTGAAATAAGACATCAGAGCTCTAGATAGCTGGGTGTCAACTTACTCTCTTCTTTTATTCAAAATACCTCAAATTGTAGTCTTAATGTAACCTTCCTGAAACTGTTGACAGAATAGGCACACAGTTCTGTGTAAAACCATGTCATACTCTAACATTGTATCTGTTGCAACGAACTGTCTCTGAACAGTGAGATATTGAAAGTAGCATGTACATCAAATTGCATTAGAAAATAAGCAGGGACCTAAAGAAGCTCTGTGCAAGTGTGGTAGTAGTGCACAGTGTTTGCATGGCGTACACATGAACACACGAACACACATAGTGACTTACTCCGTTTATGATTGCAACTTTTTGCTGTCACAGGCAAGATATTGTGCATTGTGTGTGTGTGTGTGTGTGTGTGTGTGTAGGGGGGTTGAGGCTGGAAAATTGGCTCCTGCCTCCATGCAGTGGCCCACCCCTGAATGAAGGACTTTCACTGTGGCTCTAATTATCTCCACCAAAAGGGGCTAGACTGGTTTCCACCTTCTCATCTATCTGCTGGCAGAAAAGGACCTTTTGGTTCAGGTGGGCCTTTGGTTATTGACCTCACTTGCTGTAGAAGTGGTTTTCATTTGCAGGGGAGGGAATGCTGTGTTTTCCTTATTGGGGAGTCTAAGGTTGAGCTTTATGGTTGGTTTTTTTTAAATACTTTTATTCGTTTTAAATTTTTAACTGCATTTGTTTTATTTAACTGTTAAGTTACCTTGATGGGGTAGAGGTGGGATATATATGAATAAATAAGTCTTTCAGAAGGAGAGGATCCATAACTCTGTTTTTAGATATTATAACAAGGATCATAATAATAATCATGATAATAATAATTTCTTACCTGCCTCTCCCCATTGATTGAGGCAGGAGGACAACAATAGATTAGCATATAACATATTAGTTAAAAACAGAGGATTAAAACAATAGTTTAAATGCATATCATCATACAAGTACCTAAAAACAGACAGCACATATTTAAAATTCATCGTTAAAACTCACAATTTAAAATAATCAGGATAGGCCAGAATATAGAGCTCAGCTCCTTTGTAGCTAGGCCATAATGACTAATGTGCACTGTCATTCTACATTACCATCATATATGTTCCACTGCCATGTGCTTTTCTAGAATGGAGTGAATGCTGCTGTTTCTGCAACAGTTATTCTGGCTGTAGAACTGTTGACCAATTCCATGCCGCCAACCTCCAGCTCTGGTTCTGAGTGTGAGATTGGTATAATATTTAGGGCTGATACTATGGCCTTTAGGAGCCAGCATGGGTTAATGGTTTGAGTGTTGGATTATGACTCTTGAAAGCAGGGTTTGAATCCCTGCTCAGCCATGGAAACCCACTGGGTGAGCTTGGGCAAATCACACTCTCTCAGCCTCAGAAGAAGGCAAGTGCAAACCCCGCTCTGAACAAATCTTGCCAAGAAAACCTCGTAGTAGTTTCACCATAGGGTAGCCATAAATCAGAAATAATTTGAAGGCACACAACAACAATGACAACAACAACACACTTTTGTCTCTTCATTGGGTTGTGTTGATCTATTGTTATCCAGCTAGGGCTTTCTTTTTTTATAAATAAGTGGGTGGGGTAATGCTTACTTTTTAGTTTAGTACTGTGGCTAGTGCTGCTGCTGAGGATTGTTATTTCATTGTTTTCTAGTTTGAAGATTTGAATACAGTAGCAGAGTGTCTGTTTTCTCTCGTCAATGGTGATGACATGTTTGCGACGTTTGCTCAAATCCAGCGGAAAAGTACTTTAGTATGGCTCTTCAGTCGACTCTACCTGTACTCTTTCATTAGCCTCTTCATATATATGATACTTAGCCTTTTTATTGCTCTTATTACAGATGCCTATGACACCATAAAGGTAAAGCCCTTGTGTTAAGTTCTTGTCCTTCATTAAGTGTTGAACCATTGTTAATCTTTAAGAAAATCTATGATGGTAAAGAGGAGTCATTTCAGATCGGGAATGAGAACAGTGAAGCCTTCTAGGTTGGTGGACCTCAAAGTCGTGGTTCTGGGACCAGGGCTGGTTGCCATTGGTTGCCAGACCTGGTCAATATTTTTAGGAAGGACAGAAACAATTGTACACAATGGGTTCAGATAGAATGATGGTCTTTGGCACATTAGAAAAAAATAATAATTGCTGGTCTCATATCTCACCTAGAGTAGTGTCTGAAAAGTAACTCTCTAGGTTATGTACAACTGAGGCTCCAAATATTTCCCACCATTGGCTGTATTAGCTGTGGTTGATGGGAGTTGCAGTTCAGCAGCATCTGTCAGGCTCCACAGTTCCCATTCTGATTTAAATTATAGAAATGCTTTAGGTGGGGTAGTGCCTTTATCAGATTGATAAAGGCTTGAAAACTTGCTTCCTTCAATCAGTCACTTGATTTCATTAGCCAGAATATTGCTAGTCTAGGCTTGTCTACTTTCCATAGGTAACATTAAGGTTTTTAATCCCTGTAACTAGTTCCAGGTTTTGTTTTGGTGTTTGTTTGTTCTCACTTTTAAACAAGGGTTGCTACCCCTCTATTAATTTTCCCTGTCAGAGCTCATATTTTTTTTAATGAGCTGTTTGATCCATGGTGCCTTTTTTCTGTGTAAAGTAAATATGTCAACTCTTTCTCTTGCCATAGTAATGCATGCTACCCACTGTAAGGCATTATTTAGAAAGTCCTTTTTCAGAACATAATGACAGGTTGAATCCATCCATAGCTGACTCAGTGGGAGGATGATGCTCTGGGAGCATCACACTCTGCTCTAAGGTTGGAGCTGGGTAGGTTGAGGACAACGGCAGACCTGGTTTGTATGTGAGGTTGCACAACACTGGAGAAACATCTAAATCTGGGAGATGCTGGTCCCTTCCCTGTCATTACTGATTTTTAGTAGAAGTACTAGAAGGCCATGTGTACAGCTGAAGTAACCTAGTAGTACAATTCTTGGAAAGTACAAACCAGGCCAGAAAAGTGAGTTCTGTGATATTGGTCGAACACGCATAGGCTAACGTGATAGTCTGTGCTAACATACCAGTCCAACTACTCTGTCAGAGAAAAAAAGATGCAGAAAAATAAAAAAGGAGAACATAATTATTTCTTTGCTATTGGTATAGGATAAAACATGGTCCCAGCTCTATTTCAGTGTGTTTTAAACTTAGAAACCTCTGCCAATATGATGTCTTTATCTTTTGTCACTCTGTGATACAAAGGTTTGGAAAAAACTGGATAGTGGCTTAAATCGAGCCCGACAGCTTCTTAAATACATTACTCCACACCCTTCTGTTTCAGAAATACCAACAAATTGGTGCTCCAGTTACAGATCTTCATGAATTTCTAAAAGAATGCAGCAGTGAAGAATATAGCACAGGACCACAGTCATCCATGAGCTTCTGTTGCTGTAGGAGGTTGGTGTGCTCCCTTTTGACCAGTTCTGCAGTTCTCCTGTATACCTTCTTGAAGTTGTCTCTAATAGGGCACAACCAGAAATCTGCATGAAACTTCAATCAAGTACATGCCTGCTTTTTTTAAAAACTTACCATTATGAAATGACTTCTAGAATTAGATGAGGACTTGTAAAATTTTTTGCATGTGTGACAACTGTACTAGTGAGGTCCATTAATCTAAATATTCTGTGGAGCAGATTGCTTTCCCTGCAGGGAATTGGGGAGGTGGACATATTGACATATCTCTTGTCAGAACAAAGCAAAGAATAATGGTAATCTCCCCTCCCATCTTACTTATTGTTAAGATCCTTAAAGTTCTATATGCATCTACATCAGAGGTAAGCAAAGTAAAGCTTATGGGCCACATTTAGCTCTTAAGATTTCTGGCACATCCACCCTAAAAACAAAAAATCACCTCCTATTGTAAAATATTCTTTTGAAGGACTGAAAATAGTCCTATGGGAGAAATTACATTTAAATGCAAATTGAGTTCTTTCAGACTTCTGTGGAATGATATACCATTTTGGGGGCAATTTTTTTTCTGGGAAGTGCTAGTGAGTGGCCTGCCAAGGTCTCAGAAAAGGCAAAATATCCTCTGGACTCTCAGAGGTTGACCACCTCTGATCTGCATAACTCTAAAAACTTTCAAAGATGGTGGACATGGGGAAGAGGATCTTCTCCCAGACAGATTCCCACTGCCTCAGGATGAACAAAAATGGCTTGCAATTGTTAAGCTCCAGAGATGTATTGTTATTGCACTGTGGTAGTGAAGCCTTAACTGCTGGCTGTCCTAGTGTGAACAGTTCAACATGCAAACTTTTTGGACTGCCCAGAAAATTATAGCTGCCTTTGTTAATGTTCTCATTCATGCTTTCAATCATTGTATGGAAAAGGAGCAGAATCATCCTGATAGTGGTGACCTCCATTCGTGAAGATAGGCTGTGTGTCATTCCCAATTGCATTGAGAAAACATGACCAATAGATGAAATCTATCTCTTTTCCATGCACTGACTGAATATGGAAACTGGGGTGCAAGAAGAAAGCTAAGGTTGTCTGAAAGGTCAAAGGAATTTTGGAACAGAAGCAAGAAAGGCTTTTAAAGAAAACTTGTATGGTATTTAAGTCAGGAAGGTCTATGTACCAAGAGATAGCAGCCCAGGCAAGAAGAAGAAGGAAGCATAGGGAATCTAAGGATCAAGACAGCAAGTTAAAAAATGGAGATGAGACTTTGGGTGCTGGAGAGTTGACACAAGGAAGAATCAAGGGAACCTCATGTGTGCTATGAACAAGAAGAACTATTTTTTTCTTGTTGGCAGGAAGGAGCTGGATGACCGAGGGCTGTCAGCCAGGTACCAATAGCTGTAAGGTCTATTAAATACCAACCCTATTCCTTAACAGTTGCACAGAAGTGTTTACAGTTGTGGCTCCTACTTGCTCCTCTAGCACTATGATGTAAAGCCACAACAGAGAGGGCAAGCAGCTTGAGGACTGGATATGAACAGATGCTGAATTTTTCATATCAGACTAACCACATGTGTTTAGCCCTTAAGTATTTAGTATTGTGCATTTACAACCCACCTCTATCAAACAAGTCCTTACAATAGCACCATACTTATAGAAAGCTACTTTTAAAGAATTGTAAGTGATATTCCAAGAGAAAGAGGGAATTTACTATTAAAGCAGTATTCACCCTGCTTGCAGTAAAGTAAGTAAAGTAAGTTCCTTATAAACACTGCTTATGTTTTGCTGTTCAGTGGGAATACACTGGGGAGAATTGTCACAGGCTTTCACTAATGGTTCTCCCTTTGCACCATTCTCAAGTACATTAATGTTGAGCATGGATGTGCTAACCTAGAAGTGAAAGGCAAGACACAGAAGCAAAGTCAGGGAGACATCATGCTCATGGTGGTTCCTGGTGTTACTTCTGGTTGAAAACATGCTAGTTTGGAATAAATACAAGCTGGGTGTGGAATCTTCTCCACACATGCTTAGTGTAAATGCTCAATGTGTTTGAGAGAGGTTCAAGGAGATGCTTATTCATAGCAGACACTTAAGCAGTCATCATTGAGTATCCCTAGATATGTTCTGGAAGGACTCTGGAACATGACATAGGACCTCTGGCTTTTTCCTTGAACTACCTTTTTGAGGAATGAGATAGTTGTTGTGCAGTGTAGAGAACAGCAGAACAGTGATGTGAGGATATGATGGGCTACTGAGGATAATAGAGCAGGAGCTCTGACTGTCAAGTTTGTGTGAATGTTGTTATTGAGAAGGCTTGGACATAAGCTGCTGCAAGTTTAGGTATTTGGCCGGTCTTTATAACACTTTCCAGCCTAAAAGAGGCCCCCATCTTTTGACACCCTGTTATCTGACAGATCACTGTTCTGTCTCTTCCAAATTAATGACAAGTTCCATTCATTCAACGAGGGTTTCATTCTTCCATCAGTTCTTCTTGCTCATGGAGGCTCGCTTAGAACCACTTGCACATACGCATTGCTTGCAAAGTGAGCTGAGGGAGGAGAAGGTGCTAAGCCAGCTGAGAGACTTTGCAAAGTAGCACATGCGTGGTTAGTCCCAAGTAAGCCTCTGACAGTGCTCTGGTGCCTAACCTGTCAGATAAGAAGCTAATGTTTATATTACCTTACTGTTAAACAGTAAACTTCTTGTTCTCCTTTCTGCAGACAAAAAAGCGATGACAACATGATACTTATTAACTGAAGACAAGTGGTGCTAGCCTATATCACTATTTAAAAAAAAGATAAGAAAAAACTGCCGGGCAAAGCTGATCTTGAAAGCGGATCCTCTTGAATTGTAGCAGAACATGGTGTGCACAAATGTCTTTTCTACAAACAAGTGACCTGAACTTATGTTGAGGAAAGAGAAGCAGAAATACCTTCCTGCCATCTACAGCGGGAGGTTCACAAACGTCGAGCAAGCCTTGAATGAACAGCTGATGACCCTGTTGCAAAGCTGATCTCCAAGAGGCACTTCAGATGAATGCCTGAGTGTTAAGTGTCTCTTGGTCACTACTCAGTTGTAACTTGCTCTCTAGGTATTTTATATTAAAATATTTAAAAGAAAAAAATATTTAAATGAAATGCACTTCTTCAGCACAAAATAATTGCAATTGCTGGTAACTGTAGCTTTTTGGTTTGTTTTAAGATTGTATTTGGTTCCAGGGTGCCCCTTTCAAACATGACTTGTTACATGTATGCAAACATAGCACTGTACATAACTTTTGCACTTTTTTTCTTCTTCTTATGTTCTGCTTTTTGGTTTATTAACTTGACTTAAAGTGTCCAGATGTTTAAGGTTCACCTGATTGTATATGCACTTTTTTCTAAAAACAAACTAGATTTCCGTTGGTGTGGTGATGGGTTTTTTTGTGTGACCTTGACTCAGGTTTGCTGCTAATTCCAGTTAAGGCTGCAGTCCTATGCATACCTTAATTACATGAAACTTAGATTGTTGATGGGCTTTACTCTTGAATAAACAAGTATAGGACTGGTGAATGTCACTATAGTAACTGCAGCATATTCGGGTAATGTCACATGATTTTATCTTGGGAAGGACAAAATGTCTGACCTTTTCTTTGGAGTATGGCAATGTATATATTTTTAAAAAAATGATAGTTCTACCATATGGAACAGTCTAACCATCCATGGCTGTGGCAATTGGTGGTTTCCATGTCAGTAGGGTTGTAAATCTACTGTGGGTTTTTGTTTACATTTTAAAGTTGCTATCCAAGGTGCTGGACTTGTTTTGCGCACATGGTTCAATGGTGTGGTTGGCTTCTTTAACAATCAGACTAGAATTAGGAACTGATTTTCCACCATCCCACAGACATGAAAGCCACCAGGCACTGCTGTTCCATGCACATATCATTTCTCAAAAAATAAAATAATAATAATTTGGGAATAGTTCATCTCATTTATGAGCCAGTTTGAATATTTGTAGTCATGTTTGCCTGAATGTCAGCTCTACATGTCCAGGAGACAAAATATGCCTGCTAATCCAAGTCACCGGAGTACACTGGGGGAAGGCTCTCTCCAGGACTCTTGAGACAAGTAGTTCTGAGCAATACCTGTATCCCATTCTTTGATTTCATCTCTCCATGTTCCAGCATTTGTACCTTCCTTCTTTCCCAGTGCATTTTCTAGTCAGGAAGGAGGAGGGGTTGGGAGACGGGAAGCTTAGCAACTGGGAGTGAATGGGATATAAGAAGCCAGGGGATTGTTTTCTAGCTGAGCATTTCAGGAAGGCGTCATGAACCTGCTCTGCGCCTTCTCCCAACCTCAGTGAGCTGTACTAACATCTCTTGTGATATACTTACCACCCAGGTTCTCCAGCCATGGAATGCCTTGTAAAGCAGCCAGAGGCCTCTGCCAGAGACTTCTTGGTGCATTCAAAAACTGCACTGCGTGTTTCTTCCAGTAACCACTCACTCTTTTGTTCTGCTTTAGATCTGGGAACATATATCTGTTGCAGGAGCTCATCGTCAACGCTGCCATTTGCTGTCTAGCAAAGGAACATATGGGAAAACTTCCTGTGGAGGCGGGGGAGGCCCGCTTTTTTTCACAGACTGGAGATGGTAGCTGCCTTCCCAGACTCTCTATAGCACTTTGCCCCTCCACCTTCGTATACAACCCTGCTTTCCCCTTTTTAAATCCACCCCCTTAGTGGAAAAGGAGTAAAGCCTATCAAAAAGATTTGATAATCTGTAGTAACATGTTTCTATCAGAATTAGAACTGAAGAAAATAGAATGCAATCTTTATTAAAACAACAAACAGGGAAAAGTTATTGGGTATTATAAGTATATAAAGGCAAAATAGAACTTCCAAAAATGTCTAGGCAGATTCATCAGCTCAGCTCAGTATTCAGGTACAAAGCTTTCACACCCACTCAGACCTTTGGCTTGCCCTGCTCAAAGTCCTAATCCCTAAATTAAGAGTATCACTTTCTGACCCACTCAGAGGTGACTTGGTCTATCCTCGGTTCCTCACTAGGCCTATAAGAAAACCATCCTCTTATCCAGCAAAACCTACTCTCCTCTCCTTGAAGGAATCTCTCAAAAAATGCACTTCATTCCCTTATATAGAGCTTCTCCTCAGAAAGCTCAGCCTCTCCCATGCACCAGTGGGCTGATTTTCTCTCTTAGCCAGAGCCCCTTGAGTCACTTGGCAACCTGTTTCTAAGGCTGGCCTACTACTCAGGCTGGTCACATTTTCATTATGTTTTTGGGTGCGGATTTGTTTTGGTATCTTATAAATGTTTGTCCTGTCCTTTAATGTAAATATTTTCTAAAGTAAGTTGTAGAATAATGCCTGTTCACACTGTTGAACAACTTAGTGCATGTAATTCTGTTATACAAAACTGGTGTGTGGAGGTGTAAGGAAGGAAGAGCAGAGAGGATTTTAGATACAGAATATGGTAATTCTTCCCTATGCTCTTCTTTGTAAAACTTACTGTCAACATTAAATGCCCTTTAAAAGCTAGAAGGAGTATAATATGCTGTTCCTAATGTAGGAAGGAGATATTATCAGTTTTGTCACTGAAGATGTTTTCTTCCTGTTAGCATCCAGTTATTGAAATGAGTTGTAATTCAACTATGAATCACTTTAAAAAGTCGTAGGAATAGAAGTGATTAATTCTAATTGATGTGGTGGAAATGACTGAGCACTCAATATTAACCAAAAGAAGACCATTAAGTGTAAGTGGGGCATAATGAATACTCTTCCAAAGTGGGAAGATGGAATAGCTCTGCACTCTGCAAACCATTTTTCTCCAAAGCAACCACATACACTGGTTCATTTCAACAGTGCAGGAGGCAAGCAAGTGGTTTGAACATTCTGGAGAGAAGAAAAATCTAGGTGGGAAACAAACTCACCAAAGCTAGTGATCTCTTCCCCTCCCCCCAAAAAAATTATGAAACTGAAAAGTTTGAAGCAAAACTGAGCACCAACTACCTGTGGAAAATGATTTTTTTCATGTTAAAAATAGGATGGGGATGGGTGGGAGCAAAGTTACTGATTTTGTATTGTTAAGTCAATTGAGCATCACAATGTAATGAGCTGCCTTATTAACATAGAAAACCTTATGCATTTTCAGCACTACACAAGTGTAACATCTGGTATTTTTGCCCTATTTGGCATCTTCAAAAATTCAAGTTCTCATTCTAATATAAAGCTAATTGCTGTTCCCTGTGGCTTAGTCTGGTATGTCTGGTATCACTTTGAAGAGTGAAAGCAACACAGGGACTAGCCTGTTAGTTGAAAGTACATTTTTAATTTAGATTCTCTAGTCAAAAGCTTGAAAGATATGCACTGAGAAAAAGTAGAAAGGGGCAGAGTGTTATTTTGGTAGTTCCCTGTTTTTGTTTACTTGAAGGTATATTAATACATTTATTGGGACATACTTCCAGGTAAGTATGTGTAGGGCTGTAGCTTCAAAGATTGATAATGGATTGATAATGACTGCGTTAACAAGGATTTAAATGTACAATTCTTAGAAAGACCTTGAAAGGTACCTGAAATACAGCCTAATCTATTAAAATTAATTGATCCAGTACCTAGGAGCACTGCATTTGGATTACTATGTTTGTACTACTATTACAGAAAGTACTAGTGAAATAATTTCACTAGTTGCATACTAAGAGAAACAATATATAAATGCATTAACTCCATCCAAGAAATCCATTGAATCAATGGCTGATTGGTAGCCATTGGTTCTTAGGTAAATCGCATTGGTTCAATTAGTTTATTCTGCTTAGAACTAGCAAATGAATTTTGGCTGCTGCTGCTGGTAAACTTTTCAGCTATCCTATTCTACTAGAAGACTCTGACTAGTGTGGCATACAAGCAAGATGAATGACTTGTCCCACCCAATGTCTGGATGTATGCAGTTAGTTGTGTGACCACTCTATAACCTATAATCCTATGCAGATAATATACAGTAGGAATTCTTTGGGTTCTTCCAGCTGGAGCCATTGAGACCATATCTCTAGCAATGGAAGAGCAGCCTCTCAGTGCTGGTTCAGACCAATGTGAGTTGCAGTTCGACAGCATCTTAAGGGCCCCATGTTCCCTACTCTTTCTCAAAACAGTTATGGTTGAGTTCACAGAACTAATCCCTCAATGAACAATTACAGAATTCCAGCTTATTGCAGGTTTACTGCACAGATCCCTATTCATAGATACATATTTCCCTTTGATAGTTTTCCTTGGAAGCAAACAAGTACACAGTCAGCCCTTATACTCTTAGAGCTAACTCCTGCTACTAGTACATTCAGAAAGGGATGGAGTTATAAAATAGAAGCAGCAGGAAACATGAAAGTATTCTTGGATGGTACTTCTGCCTGTGATCTTATTCTAGATGGGAACATTTAATGGCTCTGGCTGGGAAGGCATAATCCAGATGTTTGTGTGTGTGGTTTCAAATGGCCTAAACCCAAATATTCTGAGTGTGCATGAAGTTCCTACATCAGCAAAGGAGTATGCTTCTGTGTTGTTCTCTCTTACTACAACAGGGTAAATATCTTTTGGCCAAGATAGGTAGTAAATTCATAAGGCAGTCTGTTGTCTCCTGATGATGTGATAATTAAAGCCAGCTTTTCATTCATGTTGTAAATGAAGAACCTGCCCTAGAATTCAGAGTACAGCTGTAGATTCTGGAGTCAGTTTTTCCAGTTGCACTATTGTTTTTCTGTTCTAGCAGATTTTCTTTTACTAGATCCTCCTCCCCCTAATTTTTGCTAACCTAGCTGGATCAACTACAGAAAGAAAATGATACATGATCTGTATTTGCCTAATGACAGAGGAAAAACTGTGTTCAAGATCAAGACATTAATCATGAGAATTTTACTACCTAAATCTTCAGACTTAAGAATTTCAGTTTCTTGCTTCAGCATACTAGTTACTGAACATGCATGATACAACTTATCATATATCTTTCATATTTGTAGAAACTGTGGCCAATTTAGTATTTGCTTTGATTTACTGTATTGGGTTGCTTCCAGGCTAGCAACTTCACCCAGAATGGGTAGCATACATTCGGTTTTACAGGGAGTCCAGGTGATATCGCCAAACTGTTGCATTCTGCAATGTTTTATTCTCCCATCCTTTTCCAGACCTGATTTGTGATTTTGATTTTGTTTTGAGTTAAATTGTAATTGCAGTGTTGACCTTTCCTTTGTAAAAAAGCAAAGAATTGGTTGGCTCTTTAGCTGGCATAGAATTCAGAGAACCCTGTAAATTAGGGTTTCTCCTCATTGCCTCTCTTGTAAAAGAACTTCTCCTTCTCAGCTGATTGTGTGCCATCCCTTCTTTGTTTTGTAGCAGAGGAATGATAGCTCCAACCCCTTAATTGCTGGTGAGAAATTGTGGTTTTGCTCTGTTGTGAGGTTTCTGGTGCAACCTAGGCCCAAACTATCTCCCCAAAGAAAGAGTGAGGTGTCACATAAATATCCATGATAGTATTTCTCTTGGGTGCTTTAAAAGTCTTTCTTTGGATGCCAGAAATGAACAGTCTGGAGAAACTTCTCCTTTTTGTAGTGTAGCCAGGTGTTCACTTCAGAACGGTTGTCTCCCATTTTTTCCCCAGCTGAAAGTACTCCAGGTGTGTGTCATAGAAGCAGAATTTGGAACATACAACAGGATGGAGGGCATGAAAGTAAACAAGTAGTGAAATACCTACAAATGGAAGGAATAGGGTAACAGAATTAACATACCAAAGGGGACTGTAAAGATGAGTATTACCTGATGGCCAATATGAAAAAATAATTGGAAACAGAAAATTTAGAAGCTCCATTTTCTCTGCAAAACCAAGACCAGGAATAGATTGTAGTACAGACCAAGAACTACTAATGTACATAATTTGAGTTAAGCTAAAGAAGAATACTAAATAAACTACTGTGCCAAAATACAACCTGACGAACATTCTTGTAGAATTTAAAGATAATGTGAAAACTAAATTTGCAATATTAAGCATAATTGATTTGGAGTCAAAAGAACTCTGGACTGAAGCCAAAGGCATTTCCAGGAAGGAATGCAATGCAAAAAGACATTACGCGTAACAAAAAAAAGAAAGAGGAGCTTCATTGGATGACTAATGAAACTCTTCAAGATGTTGAGAACAGATGAGAAGCAAAAGTAAAAGGTGACAGAAATAGAGTCAGAATCATCAATATAACTGTTCAATTACTTGTGTGCAGGAACAAGGAGAACTGTTATAGTTATCAATGCAGAGAAACAGAAGGTAACAACAAAAAAGGAAGAACAAGAGACCTTTTCCAGAAGATCTGAAAAATCAAAGAGAAATTTAAATAAAGAGTGGGGATTCTCTATGATCAGCGGGCGAACACATTACATGACCAAGTCAAAATAAAAAAAAATGATGGAAATAACACACTGAAGAATAGATAGATGAAAGGATGACATTCAAGGAAGAACCATTTGAAGATGAGCCTCTAATTTTAGAAAGTGAAGTGGAAGCTGCACTCAGATAACTTGAGAGAAATAAATCACCAGGAACAGATGTCATACCAATAGGGCTGCTTCAAGCAACAGAGACAGAATCTCCTAAAGTTCTAACTAAAATCTACCAACAAATATAGGGAAAAATGGCCCACAGATTGTAATGTCCTGATGTGTAACCTGTACTTGGGGACAGGAGGCTATATCAGAATAAAACATGGAGAAACAGAATGGTTTCCAGTTGGCAAGAGGGTCAGGCAAGGCTGCATTTTATCATCCTATCTGTTTACTTTGTATGCTGAACAGATTATATGTAAAGCAGAATTAGAGGAAGGAAGAGAAAATTGGAAGAATGAACGTCAACGATGGAAAATGTGCAGATGGCACCATACTACTAGCAGGAAATTGCAAAGACTTGGAACAATTTGTAAAGTCAAGGGAGAAAGTGCAAAGGCAGGTTTACAGTTGAACATTAAGAAAACAAAAATAATGACCACAGATGATTTACATAACTTTAAAGCAGAATATGAAGATGCTGAAATACTTCAAGATTTTCTGTAACTTATCTCAGTCATTAATCAGAATTGAGACTACAGTAAAGGAATCCAAAAAAGAGTTGAGCTTGGAAGGGCAGCTATGACAGAACTAGACAAAATCTTGATGTACAAAGATATATCACTGAACACTAAAATTAGGATGGTTCATGCCATTGTATTTCCAGTTTCTCTGTATGGCTTGTGAAAGCTGCAAAATGAAGAAAGCTGATAGGAAGAAAATAATTTGAAATATGGTACTGTAGAAAGTTCTTCAGATACTGTGGATTGCTGAAAAGACAAATAATTGGGTCCTAGAGCAAATTAAGCCTGAACTCTCCCTAGAAGCCAAGAGGACTAAAGTGAAATTATTGTACTTTGGACATTTTATGAGAAGGTGTAACTCTAGAAAAGACAATAATGCTTGGTAACAGGGAAGGCAGTAAGAAAAGAGAAGAACATTGTAGATGTATAGACTCAATCAAGGAAGCCATGGCCTGAATCTGCAAGACCTGAGCAGGCTGCTGATGACATGGTGACTTGGCAGTCTCAAATCCAGACGGTCAAGATGGCAGGTAACAACAATTCTGCTGAATGAGAGGAGAAGGAGATGATGATGATGATGATGATGATGATTGCTGTTATTATTGGTGGCTGAAATGTTGTTATAATTATTGGTAATTGAAAGCACATTCAATGAGCTCAGAAATAGCAATGAAGAAAGCCAAACTGCTTATTCCCCTGCTTGTTACAAATAAGTTCGTATTTGCCATCACATTTACAGATAGGAATGACAGTTCTGGTTGTGAACACTGGCAAATTCTATGAGATATTTAAGCTGTAAATTTGCCAGACCCTTTTATTGAGTGAGACTGTCTAGCAGGGGTGAGTAACGTCGGTCCTTCCAGTTGTTGTTGCACTGCAATTCCCAGAAGCCCTAGCCCACATAGCCAACAATGATGGGAGTTGCAGTCAAAAACCATCTAGAGAGCAACGTTTCCAACCTGATCTATGGTTTATTTTGCAAAGTAAGGTCTTTGATTCTTCAGAGCTGTGTGGGAACAATTTTTTTTTATATAGAAATATATACACTTAAGCTGACTTTGAAGAGCTGAGCCAAACATTCCAAATCAAGTTTATGTTCATAAATTCAGCTGCTGCAAGTGGTTTACATGTGGCTTGTTTTTTCTTGGAATTGAACTCTGGGCAATTATATATGGCATACTGAACCAATCTTGGCAATAGGTTTTTTTTCTCAGACTCTCCATCTTAGTAGCTGGAAAGGTTTTCCATTGTTATGTGTGTCCAATAGATTAGTGATGTTCCAAGACTCACCATTTTTTAATGTGACAGTGATTTAAGTTTAATGCAGATTCTGAATGTTTACATCTTCAGTATTCCCATTTGGTATATATCTGGATTTCTGCTTAAAGCAATTTCTTAATAGATTATATAGCAAGAGTGGGAATCATGCAGTTCTTCAGATGTTATTGTACTACAACTTCCAGAATGTATTTATTGAATTTATACCTCTCCTTTTTCTCAGGATGGGATCCAAGGCAGCCAGAAAAGCTAGTGAGCATAGCCAATGTGGAAAAATGTTGTGAGTTGCAATGCTACAGCTTCTGGGGGACCTAATGATTCTCATCTCTTGTACAAAGAGAAAAAGATACATTTACACATTGATTTCAGCAGCATTCATCAATTTCTGTCTCTTCCCATTTCTACATGTTTGCTGCCTTCTCCATTTGTGCATTGTTGTCATTGTATCAATTTTGTGTTTCAAATTACTTTGAGCTATGGAGTAGCATCAAGACATGCAAGATAACCTGGCAGTAGCACCAGCAGTGTTGTGTTCTGCTCTGTTCCCATAGGAAAAGGGGCTGTGTTTATCAAAAGAAACATTAATGTGCAGTTGACTTAGATGGTAGGCATGATCAAGTAGATTTCAAGCCAAGAAGTCACACTTTGGTTATGTGGGGTAGTTTATTAAGTCACCTAGATGTTTTGGACTACAATGCCCACAGTCCTTTTACTTGGCCATGCTGGCAAGGCTTCTGTGAACTGAAATCCAAAACATCTGGAGGGAGTGAAGGTTCCCTAAGCCTGCTGTACATAGTTTCACATTATCTTTGCTATATAGTTTCTAGCTCTCGGATGTAAAACTACTAGAGCAGTGGTTCTCAACCTGTGGGTCCCCAGATGTTTTTGGACTTCAGCTCCCAGAAGCCCTGAGCATTGACCATAGTGGCTGGGGCTTCTGGGAGCTGAAGTCTAAAAACATCTGGGGACCCACAGGTTGAGAACCACTGTACTAGAGCAAGGTAGAGGAAGAAGCAGTATGTTGATAAGGGAGAGATGGCTTGTGATTGGCCAAGCAAATGTATGTCTTGCAGAGGGTTAGCTTCAATATCTTACACACAAATTATATAGACTATTTTTTCACACAGTCTGATCCTCACATGCAGCAAAGTTACAGGCTTTCCTCACTTATCTAACAGGTTAGGGACTGAAGCACTGTCAGAATTTGTCAAAAAGTGAAATTCAGGTAGGGAACATGGGGGAATTATGGAGACACACTTGGGACTGAACAACTGAATGCCTGCTCCTTGCAAAGTCTCTCAACTTGGTGCCTTCCCCTCAGCTCACTTTGCAAGCAGCACACATGTGTGTGTGTATGTGTGTGTGTGTGTGTGTGAGAGAGAGAGAGAGAGAGAGAGAGAGCAGTCTCAAGCAAGCCTCTGCAAGCAAGAACTGTTTCAACACTTGCAAATTGCAAACAAGTCCCATTACTTTGATGAGGGGTCCAGTCTTTTTGTAGGCAAGACCCCAGGCAGTCCCAAGCAAGTCTCCATAGGCAAGAAGAACTGACCGAAGAGTTGGACCTCTTGTTTGATTAATGGAACTTGTCTGTAATTGGTAAGCGTTCAAACAGTGGAACACTGAAAAGTGAGTTGATGAAAAGTGAGGGATGCCTGTGCAGACCAGCCCTATGTGAAAAATGCTAAGTAGCAAATATAGGACAAAGTGACAGAGTCTGGACAGGAAATTATATTTCCAAAATACCACACTAATGGACATAGTTTTAGCATACAAATGGATGATCTTTGGAATGAACCAGATGTGATGACAATAGCCATGTTTATTTAATTATATATTGTACAGCATAGTCACTTATGAGTAGTGCAGTCAGTTGACATTGTCCTCCATGGAGACTAGTAGGCTAAGTTAGGACGGTACATGACAGGCCATGGGGCATACCCAGCTCAGTCCTCTAACAGAGGACAGTGGTCAAAGGAGTTTGGAGGAATTAGCAGGGGTTGCCATTGGGGGCTGCTCCTCTGAACCTGCTGAGACAATTGCTGCACTTAACCTAGAGGCTAGTCTGCCCTGGTACATAACCTGGCTATTAGCTAGAGGAGGGACTGGACTATCAGCCTCCAATGCATAGTGTAAAGGTCAAGACAGGAGTCTGCTTTCTTCTAGATTCAGCCAATCAAAGCGAAATGAATTTGTAATTGGGCACAAAGGGGGCATAGAGGTAAAGTTGAGAGAAACACTCTCCCAATACCACAGTTATGAAACAAATAACATTTGGGAGCAGCTGGGAGGTAGCGCTGTGACCCAAGAGATCTTCAGAAAAAAAGTTCATGGTGTGAAACAAATGTACCTGACACAACTGTGAAGTGAAAACAATCCTGCAAATGTTGAATTTGGAAGAGATCCTTTCCTGTGTTACCCACTAGCTGGCCACATATATAGGATGATGGGGACAGAATGCCTAGGTTGTCAGGGATTCCAGGTAGGGAACCCTGGGAAAATGATCAGCCCACTGCAAAGATGTTGCATCATGCCCCAGCTGTGGGTGATTGCAAGGTTGCATAAGAAACGGGGGTTGTGTGCAGAGGGAGGTGTGCAAACCTCTACCTGATTGGTTGTAGATATGTATATAAGAAAGCAATCCCCAGTCTATATCATCTGTTGACCAAACCTGATGCCTCTGTTCGTCTGTCCTATGTTTTGTATATAATGGAACTTTGCTGCAAGATAAAGTGCCTCCTGTTTTGGAAGAAAACTCCTCCATGTGGTGAGTATCCTTATTGGGGAACAAGGTTGCTGCTGTTGGCTAGCTGTGCTCTGGCTTTTCGCTGAAGAAAGGCTGAAACTCCTATCATCCCCCAACATATGTTCCTTTCTGAAGTCTCTTTATTACCATTAGACAACTCTGTAGTGGGTTTGTACAAATAGCTGAAGTGGGACAGGCCACTCTAGTGTAAGAAAAAGACCATTTGGGGCCCTGTCATAGATGGTAACAAAATATTAATTTTAAAACCCAGTGCATGAATAGCTTCACCCAAATGCTTGATATTCTGACCATTTCTTCCAGTATTTGCTAATTGAATTTTGGAAAAGCAATGGCAAAGCTTCTACTTGATCTGATTGTATTTGCTGTTTATTGGCAGGATTAATGCTGCAGCCAGATTCTGTGGGAGCTGGAAATGAAGGCTTTACTGAAAAAGCAGTTAGGCTCTTAGCAAAGAAAAGAAAACAGAGAAGCATGCTACAAAAAAGTCACGGTGTCAGCTTTTTAGTTTTGTGATGGTAAAAAAGAAAAGAAATCTAGATGATGTCTGGCACTATCGTCAACTATTACCTCTGGCTGTGACAAGAACTAGTGAGAGACACCTGATAAGTTGATGCTGAAAGCTACACATAATGGAGAAAGACATCAATACAATCTCTCACCAAGTGTTCTGAGAAGGAATGTTCATTTCCCTTCTTCTATTGAATCTCTATAGAAATAATGGTTTAATTTACTTCAAGACTATATTTATCTGAAAGAGGAAGAGAAATGGAGAAGGAATTAGAAAAGAGAAATGGTTTAAGAGTGGGAAGTGTAACAGAATTCCTAAGAAGGAAGGGGAGACCTAATTGCATGGGTAGTATTATGAGGAATATATATATATATATAGATATATAATAAAAGGCAAGATGACAATAAAAGTTATTAGGTGCAGTCTCATGTTCTGTCAGGACACAAGCAGGTGATGAAAATTTATCTTAACGTTAAACACATGCTTTTCTTAACATTTGCTGTCCAATCTTTCATTTTTTAGACCCATGACATTTTTCTTTCTGGAACAGGCAGCAAATACGTATATGCTCTGTGCAATCAAATGACTGAGATCCAAAGCCAAGCAAAGTGGTAGATGATCCCACAAGTATCTCTCTCCACATTTCACCATAAAAGAACAATAAATGAACACTAAATAACCAACAATTTTTTCCACTTCTAGGAAACATTCAGGGCTAGCTGTGTTGACCATGTAGCAAAATACAGCAAAATCCATAGAACAGCTATACCTTTATTGAGCCAATAATCACTGTTTTTTGGATTTTGTTGTATTTTCCTATTCTGACACTCAAAATCTGCAGCTCGAAGCAGCCACTTCACCCTATCTAATGGGCTCTGCACAATTCATTTCCATAGCTGTTATCTCAAAAGCTTAAGAGTTTCTATAGGAACATAGGAAAGAGCTTTATACCAAAGTGGTAGATTATCTCACAAGTATCTCTCCCCACATTTCACCATAAAAGAACAGTAATATACCAAAAAACAAAACCAACCAACCCCTAAAACAAGGCAGAGAGCATCTGGCTAGTGACAAGTCCACTGATTATCTATTCCAAACAGCAGTAGGACCTTTCAAGTCCTAGGTGGATGATCATTTGGTACGTGGTCTCCTGGCAGGCTGCTGAAATGTGGGCTAGATAATGCTGCTGTTAAGGTGGATTTGTAATTGGTATCTGGAACAAAACTAACAAAATGAATTTCAACAGGGATTAATATAAGATGCTATATTTAGACAAGAAAAATGAAATGCAAAATTATATGATGGGTGATATCTGGCAAGCAGTACCTGTGAAAAGGACCTTAGTATACCACAAGCTAAACATGAGTCAACAGTGTGGCGAAAATGCCAATGCAGCTATGGGCTGCATAGTATCCAGGTTATAGGAGCATAGTATCCAGGTCAAGGGAAGTGATGGTGCCATTTCTATGCTGCTTTGGTCAGAGCTTACCTCGAATACTGTGTCTGTTTTCTGAGTACCTCAGCTCAAGAAGGATATTGACAAGCTGGACTGTGTCCAGTGGAGGGTGCCCAAGATGATCAAAGGTCTGGAAACTAAGTTGTAAGGAACAATGTAGAGAGCAGAAGAAATGCTATGAGGTTTTACACTTAAAACAGAGAGATAGAAATAAAGAAAACAGAAAAGAAAGGAAAAAAGAAAGACAGATGAAGAAACAGACAGATGGTCATATATTGCTCTCAAGGAGCTGGAGTCGTTTGCCTTTGACATCATTTCTAGAAAGTTTCATTACAATATCTCAAACTGTTTAAAAATTATGAAAATAGCTGTTTGATAGTGAAAAAATGTACCCAGCACTTGTTACTTCTGCATGTCTTGAGAACATGCAGGTGAAGGATGCTGACAGAAAGCATGTGACATTTCTTGCTAGCATGGATATAGCCAGATGCTATCTTCATAGCTGCACGGAACTCTAGTATTGTCCACCTTGTGCCAACACATTCTCAGAATGTCTGTTGCTTCCCAGAATTCTGTAGCTGTGTTGCGAACTTTCTTGAAGAAATTCATGTGTAAAAGGAAGACCATGTTTGCAGGAAGAGTTGGAGTCAGTCAGTGTGAGTGAGTGTTCAGACAGACTTCAGCATGTTAACTGTGAATTATTGAAAATGATTGTGTTTCTTCGATTTCTGTAAATAAAAGTGTTTGGCTATTGTTGGGTAAAGTCACTTTTTGATGTTATCTTGGTGAATTTTGTAACACTATGTTTTGACTGAGTCTCAGGATAGATCACTGGCTGAATCTGAAATGTAAAAGTACTGATTATGTTGATAGAGGTGCGTCCTTTTCAATCAAAATGAAGCTTCTTCCATTCATCTTAGAAAGTGCTAACACTATAGCAAGGAATATCTGTTGATTGGCCTCGCATGTTCAGGCTCAGAAGACAAGCAATTTGTGTTGTGATATGATGTATTGTCCAATGAGACCATGAAACTATCAAAATTGCAAAGACAATAAAACCAAATATAAAGAACATGCCACAAAGCACATCAATTTCCCCCCCCCCAAAATAAGAAGTAGGAACTTCAGGAAAGTAAGAAATGTTTTTTAAAAAAGACTACAACTGGTTGTAGCAATGAAAATGCCACGAAGGCCTCATTTGAAGTTTCTCAGCTGATAGCAAAAACTGGAAACCTCACACAACAGCTGAAGAACTTACATTACCTGCTGCAAAAATCATAGTTTCTGTATTGATCAGTGAGAGAACTACCAAGGACCTTTCCTTAATACCTTTGTCAAATGGCAAGAAGTGAATCAACAGTTTGCCAGCTAATATCAAGGAACAGTAAGTAGGAAAAAATTTGCATGGCACTCTGTTTTACTCTGCAGCTGGAAGAAGGCATAGACATGAAAAACGAAGTGACCTTATTGTGCTATGTTAGATATGGGCACAAGAGAAATATTTTCAAAGACCTACTGCGATGTACAGGATAATTTCCTGTTCAGAGAACAAGCTTAGTGGGTTTCAAAAGCTTTATTCCAGAATATTGAAGAAAACAGCTGCACACCTCGACAACTGCAGACTAAAGAACTATTGGATTATAGTACCATAAAAGCTGTAGCATTACAAATTTGCACACGCAGCTATTTAAAACAACTCTTTTCCTAGACTCTCATCCCACCTGCCAGCTGCATGACCTTGCAGCTGCATCTGTTCTAATCAAAGTTCAGTAAAACAATATCCCTCATTCCCAGCACACTGTTTCTCACTCAGCTCCATCATGCCCTTCCAACATTTTTTCAAACATCAAAGCACCACAAAGTGCTACATGGCATTACATGACATCACATTGTATGGCAGGGAGAACAAAGCCTATTGACATTTACTGTTCATCTCTTTGTTGGTATACATTACAGTTGAAGTGGTATTTTACAGCTTAAACAACTTTCTAATATTTTATGACATGCAATGGTTTAAATGCATTGGAATTAGCACAGATGAGGCATGAGCAACGTCTGGAAAGCTTTCTGAACTTACAGCAGGGATTAAGGAAATCATACCATCATTGACTTGGTACCACTGCTGCACATATAGAGAAGCTCTAGTTGCTAAGGAGATACCAGAAAAACTAAAACAATTATCAATTTTATAAAAAAAGCAAATCTCTGAATTTGAGACTTTCTGAGCAGATTTGCAAAGACATAGATAGTGAACGCCATCAACTTTTGCTACACTGTGAAGTTTGTTGAGGTAAAGTTTTATCTTAGTTTTGGGAACTGAGAGAAGACAGATTTCCCTAGTTAGTAAAAATTAGCCTATCAGTCAAATATCTTCATACATTTAAGTATCCTCAACTTAAATCTTCAAGGCATTATCAACTATGGAACTGAACCTATGAGAAATTTCCAGGCCTCACAAATGTTCTCCACTCCACTGGCAAAGAGTTGTCTGAGGTGGACACATCACTTCTTGCATGACATTCAAAAGTATAATTTCCTTGAATATTTTCTTGCTTGAGAGGCAAGCGAAAACTGGATTAGAGATCAATTTTCAGTTAATGTGTATGAAACAGAGAGGCTGACAGCAGCAGAGGAAGACAAGATCATTGACATATCCGTGGAGGGTGCTCTGAAATTGCAGTTAGAGGAACATCCTTGCCAAATTTCTGGCCTTGCTTGCAAGCAGATTTTCCGGAACTATTGAAGAGAGCTACCAAAGTATTGATGCCTTTTGTAACAATATACTTGTGTGAAAAGTCCTTCTCTTCTGTCTTTTGTCTCAAAAATAAGTACAGAAACCATTGGAAAAATGGAGTCAGACTACAAGTTTCAGCTAATAAGTCTGATATAACAGGATTTGTAAGTGAAATGGAGCGCAAGCCCCCTTACTAACTAAAATTAACAAGTAATTTTAGGCCACGGTTCAGTATTTGGGTATTACTATTTTAATTTATATGGAATCATTCCAATAAAAATATTGTGATAGGAGTGTGTTCATTTAACTATTCTTTCCAGATTTGAAGACCCTTGCCGAGCAACTTTAAAGAGAGGTTTGGGTTTTACATCTTAAGTGTGGGTGGTCCACAGCCACAAAAGATATTTAACGGTGGTCCCAGGTAACGAAAAGGTAAAGAGTTGCGGCTCTGAGCCATCTGCTGTGGTGGAAGAGGCTGCCCCGTTGCCAGGGCTGCAGCGAAACACCAATCCCTCCAGAGGAAACGTCATCGTGCATGGGAGCAAACCCCCTTCCGTTTAAAAACTGGCGCACACGCGCCCGAAGGCAACCCAGCCTCCTCCGACCGGGTAGGGAAAGGGAGGGCAAGCGACGGCAGCCGGCGCCTCCACAGAAGCTTCTCCGGCGAGCCGCTTCGGGCGGGCTGGGCAAGCGACGCGGGACCGCCTCGGCCAAAGGAGGGCGCCTCCGTGCCGCAAGGGTTGCCCTGCCCGGTGTTCTCTCCCTCGCGCCCTCCCTTCTCCGGAGCGAGGGGAGCCGGCCCACGCCCACGGCCGCCGCCGCCGCCCGAGTCCAGCGCACCGTCCGGTTGACGGGGAGCGAGCGGCGGCGAGCGGCGGGGCGAGCGCCGGGCATGTGGGTAGCCAACTGAGAGGCGGGCTGCCGTGGTGAGTGCAAGGGTGCGCGGCGCCGTTGCGTGGTGCCTGTCCTGCCACCAGGACCCAACGGGCGCGAGAGAGCGCCCCCACGCAGCGGCGCGCCCGGACTGGCTCTTCCCGGCGCTACGAGAGGAGGAGGAGGAGGAGGAGGCGCGGGAGGCGGGAGAGGTCTTCGTTGAGGGCTCAAGCCGGCTCCCTAGGATCTGGATTAAGGCGCGCTCCCCGTGTCTTTTATTCAGTAGAAATGGTTGCTTCGCTCAACTTTGGCTGCGCTTTCCCTACGTGTCAGGGTGAGGCGGGCAAGGGAAAGACGGTCGGGGCTGCTTGTGCCCCCGCTCACACTTTTCTGGGGCGGTGGCAGGGATGGCCGGCTCCACACCAGGACAGAAATGGCGAGCAGCCGCCTGTCGGTCTGGGCAGTGCGGCACCGTCAGGGACGATGGAGCAGCCGCCTCATTCTGTCCCTGCAGACCCCGCTCTTGCTTCTGGCGGACGCAGTGGGTGAGGACTGGGTCCAGTGAATCTCAGGGCCTTTCCGCGCTGCACTGTTGTAGCGCTGTTATTCCACTTTCAGCCTCCGATGGAATCCTGGAGTATGCAGTTTGGTGAGGGGCATTTAGAACTCTCAGCCTCTTTGGAACTCTCTTTGGCTTTAGTAAACTACAAACCCAGTGTAATGCAGAAACGCCCACTGGATAGTGTGCACCTGGTGGGGCGATGAAATAAGGGCACTCCCCGCTCTAAAAATTCTTTCCCCCTATGAAATGTCCCCCTCATTCCCCAAATTAGTAGAGTGAGCCACAGAAAACTGTTCACATCTAGAAGTCTCATATATGCTATGTTTGTATTTTCTTTATAACTTTGCCTGGCCCTTTTCTTTGGGTGCCTGGACTGTATTTCTGAAGGCTCAATTGAAATTTTAAATTATTGCAATGCTAGAAATTTGGGGAAAGAAGGGAAATTTCTTGGGGGAGCAGAATTCTTATTTGGGGGAGCAATGCCTTCATTTTGCCCTCCTTCAGCTACACCTCTGCTGCTCCATTGGCTCTGTGAGAAGAGGTGTGTAAAGAGGCAGAGTTTTCTTGTTCCATTTCCTCTGGATGTGTACAGAACTGGCCCTGTTACACAATCCAAAGCAGTTGCCGTAGGCTGAAGATTTTAGGGCGTCATGGAAAAGAAGCAAGTGATTGGTTCATTACTGTATTTGCTGGCATATAAGGCTTGCTTTCCCCCTGAAAAATACTGTTTGAAAATGGGGTGAATCTGCTATGCTGTTGTGTCTTATACTCCGGCAAATAGTATTTCCAGTGTATAAATGGGGTACGTCTCATACACAGGTGCATCCTATATGCTGGCAAATACGGTAATTTATTGTTGCCTGTTTTTTTTTTCCTATCAGGGAAGGGGAGAAACAGTGTTGTGGGATTTTCAGGTTCCAGCTAACTTTTCTGGCTTTGGGTAGACTGTGGACTATCACTTAGGGAGTAGTGGTACTACGAACGTCATTTGCTGTTTTCCCTCAGGATGCAAAATGCTGAAAGAAGTGCTTTAGTTTGTCCTGTTTTTCCTGCTGCCTTGCTAAAGAAAGGACCGTAAGCAAGTGAAACCTTCTAGAAGGGAAAGAACAGGTGGGCAACCTGAGGGAGCAGCAGCCTCCATAGCGGAGCAGGGTAATAATGAAAGAGGCATGGAGGAGCTTCCTCCTCAGTTGCCCTCTCCCACTGGGGAGCAAGTGAGGAAGACAGGGGTTGTTGGGTACAGTCTTCACTACTCTTCTATCCAGCAGGAAGGTATGAACAAGCAAGATGAAATGGCTGCTCCTTTCATAAGCAGCCATGTGTAGTGGGTAGATGGTTGGACTAAAATTTTGGATGTCTGAGTTCAACTTCTCACTTGGCGATGGAGACCTTAGGCTGGTCATCCTCACTCAGGCTAACCCATCTCACAAGGTTGTTGTGAGGATAAAAATTGGGACAAGGACCATATACACCACCTTGACTTCCTTGGGCGAGGAAGTGCTGTTTTTGTATGCCTTCAAGTTGTTTCCAATTTATGGCGACCCTAAAGTGAACTTATCACAGGGTTTTCTTGGCAAGAGTTGTTCAGAGAGCAAATTGTCTTTGCTTTTCTATGAGGCTGAGAGAATGTGACTTGCCTAAGGTCACCCAGTAGGTTGCCATGGCTGTGTGGAGATTTGAACTCTGATCAAGATCCACTACACCACACTGGATCTTGGTATAAGTGTAACAAATAAACAGTGGTCTTGCTCAGGGAGAGAATGAAGTAGCTGCTCCACTTCCCATTCAGGTGGTATCTTAGGCCCAGACCTTCTTGCTGAAGATGTCCAGAAAAAGCAAACAAAAGGAGGCAGCAGCAGGTGTTGCTTTGCCCCCTCCCTCGCTGTTTGCTGCAAGCAGAAGAATGTGAGGGGGGTCCAAGAAGTTGGGTATCCCTCCCTCCCCTTCCCCACCTACAGTTCCCCTTCTTTGCAGAGACAGAGAGACTGCTGTGTACTATTCATTGTTTTCAGATACAGCTGGCTTTTTCCTCAGAACTCAGATGAGGGAAGCAACTTTAGGCAGACTTTCAAGAAATAGTGCTTGCCTAAGATAAAGTAGCCTTCAGACTAAGAGTTTCAATTTTGAGGGTCAGTCACCTCTGTTTGTATGCTGATACCATTTGGCTATGGCTCACTCATTTGTTGTTGTATTCAACGCTGATTCCACCAGCCAGAGAAGATGTTTAGTTCTTAATGTGGCTCTTCTTAGGAATAAACCACTTTGGGGAAACCTTTATTTCTAATTCTCATTCCATTACTCTATGGAGTACTGCCAGTTCTCTTACTCCTCTGGGTACTTCCTTCTGATGAAGTTACTCATGCCTTTGGCTTATTTGTTCAGCTGTTTAGAGAATAACATAAAGTGCTTTTACCTTTTTTTCACTTCCCTTTTAATTTCTAAGAATTTTTAGCCAGAAAGTTCTAGGGCTTCACCAGACTATAAGCCCCATAGGATTCTGTTAGGTGGAACAATGGCAGTTAAAGTGGAACCATAATGCTACAAGTGTGCAATGTAAACAGGCCCTGTGTGTTGAGCTTTGCCTTTTGCATCAGTGATAGCTCACTTTATCCTGATAAAATGCCTTGCACAAGTAAATGCCCTGGAGATTCATGTGTAGACATTAATGCTTAAATGCCATGTGTAAGTGGCACTAATGTTGGAAAAGATTATGAAGCCCAACTCTGGGAGTGATTTAAATGAGTACTTGCAGCCCTGGTAGGCAGTTTATAACTGCTTTGAGAATGGTACTGCTTTCCATTGGGAATGGGGAATGCACATTTCATCAGTTCTTGAGCAGCCAGAAGGCAAATCTAGTAAATCAGGGCCCAGTCATAATGCTGTGTGACTTGCAAGGATGAAATCTAATCATTCACTTGTAATCACAGACAGCAGTTGAGCTCGGGTTCTTAGTGTATTGTCAGACCGCAGATAAGAAGCAAAGGGCTGGCTCATTCTCTTATCTTGGACCTCTCTTGTTACAAATGCAGGGGAGCTTTTCCAAGGAGTTTCCCTAGGATGATTTTCCCCCACCCTCAGTTGTGTACAATATTATTCCATTAAACAATTTTGCCAGCTTGACCTGTTTTCCAATAAGCATTTGGTATGAACGTACAGGTCCATCATAGTTTTCCTAAAAGTGATGCTACTCAATTCACTGTAGTCTGTAAGCAATTTTTTTTTTAAAAAAAAGGCTGAGTAGTTCACTGAAATCAATTCCATTTAGTCTTTATTGGAAGTCAAGTGGTTAAAAAAAGTTGTTGATTATGAAACACAGTTTGAAGTTGGTTAGCCTTTCAGGCAAATGTTCTCTGCAAAGTAAACTGTTGACTAATGGGTATATGAAGCAGAGTGGTACCAAGCAGAGATTAAATGCTGTATGGTTTGCCACTAGTTGATAATACTAGTAAATTTATGATTATCACACAATAGAGCCATGATTTGAGAGTAGATCCACTCATGTGTTTAATGCTAAATGTCTGTTTGCGTCAGAAGTTGGGAAAATTACTTTGGAGACTACAATTCCCAGAATCCCCAATGGCCATGCTGACTGGAGGGATTTGGTGAGCTGCAGTCTAGACAACATCTTTCTCAAGGTCTGGGGTGTGTGTTTGTATGGCATCTGCTCTGCTCTGCTCATATACGTAACACTTCCAACCATGTATACGCTTGATGGTTTCTAGGCAAATTCTTTCAGATTTAACATACTACTAGAAAGCCTTGTGGCAACTTTTTCAGTGGTGTACAGTGTAAGAATATTCCCAGCAATGATTGGATCTTACAATTGGCCCTTCACATCTGCAGGTTTCACTTTCACAGATTTGATTATTTGCAAGTTTCTCCAACCCCTCCCCCTTAAGTGCTTTTTTTCTAAAGGAACCTTCCCCATTTGCGGCTCTGATCAGGCCACACACCCCTCTTAAAGCTTGCCTCTGGTCTTCCTCCTCCTCCACCAGCCACTACTTGGCCAGTTAAGGATGGATCACAGGCCAGTTTCTCAGTACCACAAACCCTCTCCTGATGCCCCCCACATACTCAAGGAGGGAGATGGGCAAGAGAGGAAGTATAGGGCCACCACACTGTCCCACTCCTTTCCCCTCTCCTTTACCTGACCTGATTTGGACCGTAGGTGTCTGCTCTCTCCACCATGCCTCAGCCTTCTTCCCACAGACAGACAGACACACGCATTTTGGCCTTTGTGGTGTTTCTGCTTTTGTGGGGTCCTGTACCCCTAAACTTAGTGAATGTGATGGGTTGACTCTATTTGTTTAGCAATATTAATTGCAGGGAGCCAGTGTGGTTTAGTGGTTTGAGTGTTGACTCTGGGAGACCAGAGTTCAAATCCCCACTCAGTCATTGAAACCCACTGGGTGGCCTTGGGCAAGATGGTCTCTCATTCTAAGAGGAGGGCATTTGCAAGTCTCCTGTGAACAGATCTTGCCAAGAGGACCCTGTGAGGGGGTTGCAGTAATTCGGAGTCAACTTAAAGGCATACAGCAACAATACAATAAATATTAATTACACATGCTGATCTGCTGGATCTGAGGCAATGGTTCTCAACCAAGAAGGGCTTCAGAAGATGTTACACTGCAGCTCCCAGAATCTTTCATTCTTGACCATACTGGCTGGAGCTTTTGAGAGTTTAAGGCCAACAAATACCTGCAGTCGTTCCCCTCTCTTCCGAAACTGTTCATGTGAGGGATAATGTCATTACTCAATTATGCAGAAAAACGGACAAGGCCCTTTGTAACAGCAAAAGACACAGAACTGTGGCGGGCAGCCTCTTTGCGTGCAGCCTCCTACTTTGTAGTTTGCCCTAGAGGTGGCTGAGAATTTAGTTCCAGTTCATTTTTTGTAAGAATTTTCCCAAACAAGCAGATTTCATATTCAGAACTTGAAGTGCCCCATGCCCATAGATGTGGGAGAAATCAAAATAGACAGATTTGTCCATCTGGGCATTACTCTGTTTTAACAAAGGCTGCTTTTGAATCTGTTGTAAACTAAAGAGTCTCGTGTTTGTAGTGTTGAATTAGATTTGCTGCCTAAATAGGGATTTCTGCTGCCCTCAACAGACTCCACCTCTTTAACAGCTATATGGCAGGCAGATATCATCTTCACATTGCAGAGAATAGTCATACCTACTGAATTTTTCCAATGCCAATGAGGGAGAATCTTGTTTCTGCTCATTTTTGAAGAATTTATCAACATTTGTATATATTTAGAATGAAAAAATATAAAAATTTGAATGGTGGACAAAGCCAAAATGAGACATTTTCCAATTCATAGTTTGTCTCTCAAAGTGCTCTTAAAAAACAAAACAACAACAACAACCAAAACCTTCTCTGTGCTTGTGTGAAATAAAAAAGCTTGTAGAAAGGGCCATGTGGAGGCAAATCACTGAATGGTGTAATGTTTAGGACCTCCTCATCCATGGACCCCCTCCTTTTTTTTTTCCTAAACAGATTCCCTTCACAATTTTTTAAGTCTGTAGTTTAAATCTGTCTTTAAATGTGGACTGTTACCATCACATCTACACTGGCCCTTAGAAAGAAAAGGAATAGAATAAATGCTGTATCCTCTCCTCCCCCAATTTATGCACACCCTGGCTATTCAAATCCCCTGGTTAAAAATGATCAGTCACCAGCGCAAACTTGTTTTACACAAGCAGCAGCACTTTAAATTACATGCTCTCCAATTTGATGCTTTTAACCTGTGTCAGAACACTTGACCTGACCAAATATTTACCTCTGTTTATTGGCAGTGGCAGTAGTTCTTGGGGTTGCAGAAGATTTGTGTGCATATACAAATGGTTTCAACTGTTAGAAAATTTTTCCACCATCAAAAAAAGACTTAGGACTGTTGTAAGTTGACAAACTTTCAGTTATTTAATGCCACTGATAATCACACTTGTTATTCAGCTGCAGAAAAAAGAAGGTAGAACCAGGATAGCCTTATTCTTTTTAATGAAAATGTCTTGAATTTAAATTCTGTTCCATATTTATGCTTCCCAGTGCATAACAATGCTGGACACACCATATTCTGGACATCCTACTCATCTCATTCCCTATACTTCATACAGTATGAAATAGAGAACATTATACAGGCATACCTTAGTTAACAAACTCTAGCTGGACTTTTTTTTAGTAGCAATGGGAGGATTCTGAAGAGGACTGAAGAAACACAAACTTTCAGTATCAGGTTGCAGCAGTGTGCCTGCAGTTAATATTGCAATAAAGCTTAAAGTGGGAAAGAACAGGATTCTACTGTAGCTGGTCCTACTAAAGCTGTGTGTGCCCACCAGTAACAGGAAAGGTAAACAGCAGCTGCTTCCAGAATCTACTAGTGAGCCTCTGGGAACAGCAAAATAGAGAGAAAAGGGGAAAGCAGATTAGCCTGCCTTACCAACTCCTCTATGCTTGTTAAAAAAACATAGATTATACATTTTGCCACCAAAATGGAAAAGTGGAGGCTGGTGAAAGAACAGTATTGTCTCTGGGTGCATTTTGGAAGAAGTTTTCTCACATTGTTGCTAGAATGTTCAAAATGTTTTTGTTTACTTATGGAAGGCTTACTTGAGCTGGTTGTTTCATTTCACACAGATACACAGAGGCTGGAATTTTATATGCACTACTTCGTTATCTAACTATCTTAGGCCCTTATTACACTGTGGCCCAATAGCATGTTATCCCAGTGGATCCCGGGATTGCCATTGCCAGGATAGGATCAGGGCCTGAACACTCCTCACTGCATCTAGTTGGTTGCTGGTGGATGGATAGCACATTCCTTTCGCAGTATAGTGTCAATGGCAAGTCCCTTTCCCCACCTCTTTCAGTGCTGTACTGTGGAAGGAATCAAGTGCTTTGGCCCTTATCACATACCGGCAGCTGATGGGATCATGGCGGGAAAGGGGACCATTACCGTGTTTTTTCCACTAATGAGAAAGGGCGCAACAGTTGTGGATGGGGACACAACAGCAGCGGCACTGCAATGACATCATGCAGTGTTACTCATCCTGGACTGGGAGCAATGCATTGCTCTGCCAGGATGATGATGTTGTGCAATAAGGACTTTAGCTGCATAGTTAAGTAGAGTGTCTTGGCTCGAAACTCTGGGCAGCAACTGACCAACAACTGCTGTGAGTAATGGGGGTGTGTTCTTCCTTTGATGGGATGTCATTTCCCATCAAACTGTCATTTCCACACTCACACCCACATGCACCACCACCAGCAATCTTAAGTGCAAGGAAGAATTCTGAGAGGGATCCAGCTTCTGACTATCACAGTGGAGATTGTTGGCAGGAGGGGAATGGAAACGTCAGCCTGCTGCTGATCAAGGGAGAACAGATCTGCTGTTTGCAATGGCTGCTGCTTGATAAGTCAGAGTTGGGGAACTTTTATGGTCCTTACTTATTCCCTACAGTATAGAATATGTAGGAATCATGAATATGAGTCAGTTACAAACTGTGATTGTGAATTTCTCCCATAGTTAGCTCTGAATAAAAGTTTGCTGAAATACATTGAACTGCCTTTTCTTTTCTCTTCTCTTCTCTTCTCTTCTCTTCTCTTCTCTTCTCTTCTCTTCTCTTCTCTTCTCTTCTTTTCTTTTCTTTTCTTTTCTTTTCTTTTCTTTTCTTTTCTTTTCTTTTCTTTTCTCTCCTCTCCTCTCCTCTCCTCTCCTCTCCTCTCCTCTCCTCTCCTCTCCTCTCCTCTCCTCTCCTCTCCTCTCCTCTCCTTTTTTTTGGGTGGTACAGGTACCCCTCCCTGTTCTTGCCTTGTTATTTCTTGCTCTAGTACCAAATTTTCTATTAGGGAAGTAATGCTCAGGGATTCCTCTACTTTGTTAACTGAAGTATACCTGTACGTAATCCTTTCTTTTTTTTTAACATCCTGGTTGGTTGTTGATAGCAACTTGGATATTTTAATCTTTGCTTTATATGGAGGCTGGAAGTGCACCGGAAAGCAAAATAAAAATATACCCTGTAGTAGGATGCAAATCCTAGAGTTGTCTAGGCTGGACTCTTATTTTTATTTTCAGTCCACTGTAATCAAGACATTTCAGGGAACTTGAGGGCGCCTGCTGGTGGCTTTCAGAGATCAAAGATTGCTTGGATCTTTTCTTGCTTTGAGAATACAGTCTCTGCAGACATTGTTGATGCAAATCTTAGTACTGGCTTCCACTTTATGTATACAAACTGCTGGGAAATGAAGGAAGTGTAGATATAGTAATCCACAGCTTACAGGGTTGGCCCTGTCATTAGGTAGAGTGAGAGGCTTGGGGTATACTAAATTATTTATTTATTTACTTTGTTACTATATAGTTATTTATTTATTTATTTATTATTTACTATTATACTTATTTTTCTTGCTACTAGGGAGAAGAAAGAAGTATTTGTAGGATTTTTTGGCTGGTTTTCAGTAATGTGACCTAAATGCAATTTTAGTTCAGATCAGAATAGATGTATTGAATCAATGGGATTTGTAAGTATATAACAGTAGATTCATTGCATCTTATCTAGTTGTGAAAAGCAATAGAATTTAGGCCCAAGTACCCTGAGAGCCATCATGGTATAGTGGTTTGAGGACGGGACTATGACACTGGAGACCAGGGTTTGATTTTCTGCTCAGCCCTGAAAATCTATTGGGTGACCTTGGGCCATATCACATGCTTTTAGCCCCAGAAGCACCTGTGATAAGTTTGTCTTAGGGTCTCCAGTAAGTCAGAAATGACTTCAAGTCACACAACAACCATCACTACCACCTTGATTTGAATAATAGGAGTCATTTGCTATTCTGTCAACTTGTTCCCTTTTTCCTTTCCTTTTCTGTAAATATAGTGTCTCATAGTTATCTATTACTTAGTGAATGGCCATAGCTCCCTTAGAGATATATCATGATATGATGAGAGCAGACAATGAGGACCCTCCCTAACATTTAGGCAGACTGAAGCAGCTGCCTCAGGTCACAGACTTTGTGTGTCATGAAAAGTAGTAAATTATTACCTGTTTGTATTTTTACTCAAAGGGATAGGGAGATGTGCTAGTGAGATTTGACTGTTTTCGGGTGCTAGAAATCTTGATTATGGTTCTTCACGTACTATGAAGCTTGACCTCAGGCAGCCAGAGTTAGCCCCCCTGAAGCCAGATGTATATTTAGTTTGAACAGAAAGCTCTTTTTGCAGAAACATGGGATCAATGCATATGCAGAGGTAGGATGTGTAGTCAGATTTATCTTCATCCACTACATGTTGAGTCAAGATGTGAAGAAGATAAGAATAAGCCTTACCTCAGCTTTGCAAGGTTCTGCCCATGCTTTTGCTGGTTCTTGATCAGGGAATGGGAAAGATCCTAGGGAGTGTTCTCACAGGAGCCAACTTTGAGAGGATGAATCCAGTTGCTTAATACTGCCCTTTCAGTTACTGACAGACATTTCATACCCTGGTTCATTGTCAAGACCACATCCACACATATTTGATGTCTGAATTTTTATTTTAGTTTGCGTTGCTTTGCCAGTTAATATTGACTTTCATTTGCCATTCTGTGGTCCATTTACACAGTCTCTGTTGGGCTCTTTATATTACCTCATCCTAGGTAATTGGCACCTTCTGGCTACCTTGCTATGCATCTCCGTTCTAGGTGTTTGAAAATTTCAAATATATTAGACAGAATCCTGTATGAGAGTTACATCTTCGTAACTGGACTTACATATGTGTGAATTAGAATTGATCAATTTGATAGTGCCTGTGTCCTGTAGAGGACTGCTGTTAACATTACTACATAGCAGACCTGGCAAAGTGCCTAATGTGTATTGCACACTGATGTGCATTGGTCCCTATGCACATTGGGCACTGTTGCTAGTGTCCTGAAACACATCTTCACAATTCACTAACAGGGTTTCTTAGTGCCTCTGCTACTTAGCTAAGTATACATAAAGTAATGTTAAGTAAAAGATGATAAAGGATTCTGGTGATTATATTTGTCAAATCATCTCCGTCAGCTAGGACTTCGTTGATTGACTATATAGGATTGCAGCCTTAATGAGAAAGCTGAAATTCAGTAAGGCATAGGTTCTGCTTAGGCATGCATTGGATTGTACTGTAGATGGTTAGAGTAGGTTTGCTGCCAGCCAATACAGCCCTAACTCAAAGATGTGCTGGCTAGGCTAGGATGTGGATGGTCCTAAGTAATTTCCAAAATCCCTCAGTTGAGAAGGGTTTGGATTCAGCATGGTGTCAATTCAGGCACTCCTTGGCCATTTTAAACAGACTTAGAGTGCTAAACAATTAAATATTATGTGGTAATCTCACTGGACACACAGTGGGATTTACCTCCAAGTACTCATGTGTATTGTGAAACTGAAGCCACATCCCTGAAACAGGCTAGCAGATGCTTTTAAAATAACTTTTTTTAAAAAAGAAGAAACTTTTTTTAAAAACCAAGAGATCGTAAGAGTCTTCTTAAAAGAGGCATGTACTAAAGGAGATTTCTGTTATAAGGAGATTTCTATCTGCATGAAAATGAATACAAAGATGTTGCCCAAGATATTTTGTTGCCTGAAGCAAA
This sequence comes from Iguana delicatissima, assembly GCA_948472985.1. Lineage (NCBI taxonomy): Eukaryota > Metazoa > Chordata > Lepidosauria > Squamata > Iguanidae > Iguana > Iguana delicatissima. The sequence goes on along the minus strand of CAOKZL010003245.1, from coordinate 70,386 downwards.
GAACAAGAGAGTGCCTAGGTTTTGTCTCATATACAAAAACTAACCAAACTGGTAATTGCACAGAGTAGGCTGTGCAATAGGCTGTGCTTGCGCCTTGCTGCTGCCTGCCATCATTTGCTGCCTTAGGGTGACTGCCTCATCTTGCCTAATGGTAGAGCTGGCCTGACAAGTGATCAACTGCATTCTCAATATAAAAGATTTCGTTTTGCAGGATTTGTTTTCTTTGTTCCTATGTATTTAACAATTTAAACCTTGATAATATTTTCCACAAAATTGAACTCACAACTGAGGAGCAATATGCAATTTCCTGAATGTTCCAATTTCAAACTGATTCTATACCTGCTGCTTTCTAGTGATAACTATATGTTTTAATTAAATGTCAGTAGTTCTTAAGCACTTTAACAGCAATTGAAGAATGCCATATTGCTTCAGTGACTTGTTCTTAAGTTATCAGTTAATTCTATAGCATCCACCTTGAGGTTTCTGTTCGTCAGAGTTTCTCAATGTACTCTCCAGGATGAGCAGCTCAGATACAGTTACTTCTCTAGTGTGTTCTGCAAATAATTAGTTAAGCATCCTCTCCTTTTATTACCTAACAGTACTTTTATTGCCTAACACTTTTCTGCTTCTAGTGTATTTAAATAAAATGTCCATCAGTTTTTAGGTCTGTTTACCATATGTACCTCTAGTTCCTTTGCTTGCATCTCTTACAAAAGTGAGACAGATCAACAGCATGGTTCTAGTGATCTGTGAGTTGCTGCGATGGGAATAATGGTTTGGACAATGTTGGTCTTGCTCTCAATAGATGGCTAGCATTGTCTAATTGTTAGGCAGTGAGAACATGTAGTTCAGGTACAGCACCTGGCTGTTGTATTTCTGGCAGCCAATTGTGCTCCCAGGTGGGAAGATTCATGTATGGAGCCCTGTTTCTGAGTACTGAGTGATCTTCCTGGTTAATGAGATTGTTTTTTTGCTATTGCAGGCAAACAGCTGCTTTTCTGGAATGTTTGAAAATTAGCACGTAGCTTCTTTTGGAAACCCTAATAAATGCTAGAATCTATGTATTAGTTTATATTGCATTTCTAGTGGGAGGAGGTTTCCATGTTTTTATATTTCTTGCAGCAGCTTCTTTGGAGGAGATGCTGCATTGGTTTGATGGAATGAGATAGGCTGAATTTGGATAAATTTCAACTTTGTTCTGTTGAGTTTTTCCAATCATCCAAGTCCAAACTCTGGCAATTTCCTCACTAGCCTGTTATAGTGCTATTATTCCACTTTCAACATCTTATGGAATCCTGGGGTTTGCAGTTTGAGGCCCCTCCCTAAGCTGCAAACTCCAGGATTCTACAGGATGTTGAAAGTGGAATAATAGCACTATAACAGGCTAGTGCGGAAATGGCCTCCATCTAGAGATCCATGCTGACACACAGTCCTGTTCTCAGTATGAATTATTGATGTATGCGAGAAACAGAAGAAATCTAAGAAAGAAAGGATTTTGTTTTGTTTGTTTTATTCATTTATATTATGCCAGTCTTCCAATAATGGGACTCAATGCAGCTAACAAAATATTTGAAAACAATACAGACTGAAAACTGTACAAAAGTGTCAACAGAAGTATGACTGTAAGAGTAATTTTAAAAATAATTAAATAATTTATACAGTTAGAACATTTAAAAAATTGATGGTGATGACTGAAAGAGATCGGATGTGTACATATTTTGTAAACTATGTCTGGAGACAAAGTCAGAGTAGGCTACAAAGGGCTTAATAATATCCTAAATGCTGAGATTATTGCCACATTACAGGCTGAGTTGCCAGCTCTTCCTTTGGAGCCTAGCTCAGGGAGCCTCTAAATAAGAGCTTTGCTCTGACCGTTTTAGTTTTGACTCCATGTATAGACTTCCTAAACCGTAATTTCAGAAGATCTTAAATTATGAAAGCCTCAGGAGTCTAAATTTGCGGTAACTAGAGAGGCACTGGGTGTCTGCCTTTAACAGGTTTCATCTCATGCAGGTTGCATCATGGCTGTGATGACTTTAAACTAAAGGAGATAGTACAGAAATGACTTATAATGTCACTATACAGCATTGCTTTTTGATGTGGCTTGCTCCTCTTGGCTTTTTTCAGTGAAATCTTCACATTTATATAAGATTTCCCTAACATTGTTGAAAGTTAGAATACATTAAAAATTGAGCACTAAACAAGTTAATTAGGCTGTGGGAAAAAAAGTCTCCACAAAGCAAAGTAATAAGGCCATGCATATTTATGTGGGAGTATATCTGTTTGTGTTCAGTGTGATTTTCTTCCAAGTAAACATGTTGAGGATTTTGCTGTGATTTGTTTTTGTGATTAATTTAAGGCTGCTGTCCTATACACACTTCTTTGGGATTATGTAATGTTACTCACAATGGCATTTACTACTCTGTAGACATACATACCAGGATTTTTTTCTTTTCCAAATCCTTAAAATAAAAAAAAAGTGCTTAATGAGGTGTTAAAGATTCCAAATCACATGATGATTAGTTACTGCTAAATGAATTGAAACTTCTGATTCACTATTTCAATTGAATTTTTTTCAAAAGGCCTGATTTTTTCAGTTTTAATTTTTAAGCCCTGGGGGACAGTCACAGATACAGTTTTGTTGGAGTATTAGGGGATTGTTGCATAAACTACAGGGAATATGGAGATATTTTGTGTCTTCACTTTTAGAACCAGATATATAGAAACCTTGCCAAATGAAGTACATGAAGGCTTTTCTTTTCCCCTTGCTCCTGAGATCTTCAGCGATAAGCTGACATGTTACTACGCCAAAAGAAATAGGCCATTATTTTTGCAAACCAGCACTCAGCAAGAGAGATCCAGTTGCAAAGTTTTTCTTTGCGAATCAAACTGCGTTTTTTGTAATGTTACAAAAGTTAATTATTCATAGGTATGTATCTAAGATGACCAGATTAATTTAACAAGGGCATGATCAAACCCTAGTCAAAGCGTTTACCTTTATGCCTAATGTTTACTTTGTTATTTCACAGAATTTTTAGCTCCTGCAATTTCACATAGTTCATGTTTTCTCTGAGTTACATCTTGGATTATAGGTGTAATCAGACTCTTTCATGTGCATTGAAAATGAAAGTTCACTGATCTTCAAAGCTGCCTTTATACATACACTTAAGCAGGACTTATGTTTGCTTCCCACCTTACTGTTTTATGTTTTAGGAATATTCCTTTAAGACATTCTGTCACATCTCATAATGTGGGACATACAGCTGGCTTTCTTAGATGCTTGCATTGCAGAACTTCTTCAGATGAAAGACGTGGTATGAGTCCAGACACATGAGAGACATAGAGAGCGTTCTAAAGAAACCTATTTGAGATAGGGAAAGTCAGATGTCAGAATGCTATTTTTTTTAAAAAACTTTTTTTTAAAAAAACTAACCCATTAATTATTGTGTGTCCCTGTAATTATTTTTTATTGATATCATTTTTTAAAAGAACTTCACTTATAAATAGAAAAATGGCAAAATAATCTTCCAAGAAGATGCAGAAGAAGGTTTTAGAAGTAGCAAGTAACTCTTACACATTACATTTTTTTAAACAAGTGATTACGTCATTACATTATTCTACTAAAACAATACTCTTATACCTTTCTTGCCCCCCAAAATAATGTTACAGCTGACTTATCTCTGCTCATACATTGTGGAGCTCTCTTCCAAGAGTGGTAGGGTGGCCCATCTCCTTATTTATTTATTTAATTAAAATATTTATTTCCTACCCTATGTCATAGGATAATGGGATGCCATACAAGTTAAGTCAGTGTAAGAAGTTTAAAACAGTTTAAAACTTAGAACAATAAAAATAATTTAAGCAGACTAAAAGGTGGACAAAGAGCATTTCTGCACTACACTGTTAAAGTGCTATTATCCCACTTTCAACATCCTGTGGAATTCTGGGGTTTGCAGTTTACTCAGGCCAAAGAGCTCTCTGGCTGAGAATTCTAAAAGCCCTCCCTAAACTACAAAGCCCAGGATTCCATAGGATGTTGGACATCGAATAATAACATTATAATTCTATTGTGGAAACAGCCTATACTAAAGAAGCAAACAGTCTGAAATAGGTTTAAAGAGTTAAAACGACCATGAGCCTGGGTATTTGGGAATAAATCCACTAGCCCCCAAAGGCCTTAATGAAAAGTCATGTTTTTACTTGGTGCCAGAATTAAGCCGGTATTAGATCGAATCATGCCACCAAGGGGAATGATTGCACAGTCATGGTGCCACTGTTGGGGTGCCACACCTATTCTGCTTCCATCAACAGACAAAGGCATAGCCAGACCATTGACAACTGTGAAGGGCTGGATATAATAGATAGAATATAATATTACTGCCTATTTAATTCTGGGATAATTTAACTGGTTGAACTTTTATCTGTAGGTGTTTCTTAATCATTTTGTGAGCTGCCTTGGGTCTCAGAGCCCTGGTGGCGCAGTGGTAAAATGCCGGTACTGCAGCCACAATGTTGTGAGTTTGATCCTGCAGGGCTCTGCGTTGACTCAGCCTTCCATCTTTCTGTAGGTCGGTAAAATGAGTAGCCAGCTTGTTGGGGGCAATTAGCTAAACACATTGTAAACTGCTTAGGGAGTGCTTAGCACTGATAAGTTGTATAGAAATGTAACTGCTATTGCTATCAGTTTGGAGAGAAGGGTGGAATGCAAATCAAATCAAGTAAACAAACAATAAAATTGTTATGTGTTACAAGCTCTGGACAAACAGTATGCTCCTTGGTCAGCATACTGCATCTGAAAAATAAAAGTGCCCTGGTCCTGGTCAAGTACCCCTCTTTCTTCACTTTTTTACTTTCCAAGATGCAGCAGACTTGCTGAGCAAAACCACCACTCTGCATAAGGTACACAGTAGTTACATACTTTCCAGCTGTTTCAATTTGGCTAGGACAGTCCCAATGGCCAGTCCTAAGGGGAACCGAAATTTTTACTACCTGTCCTTGTTCACTCTTTGTTTCTAGTACTCACATGGCCAGTAAGGGGAGTGAGCTCTGCCTATGTTGAAATTGTTCCAAGCCATCTTCACTGACAACATCTCAGATAGAATGCAGGCCTGTGACACTGACATCATCACTGTTTTTCCCCATGTGATTTTTAACATCTTTGCCAGATGAAGAAGCCAGTGAAGCTTCAAAAGCTTGCATAACGTATTTCATGCTTTCGAATTGATGCCAAAAAGGTATTGCTGGTTGTAGATTTTGGATTTTGTTGCATTGTGCTGCATGGCCAGCATGGCTCCCTCTGAATAATTATTCCTCTGTCATCCCACTTTTTCAGCTGTCTTTAAACTGTCACAGTTCCACTTTACCCCTTGCCTTCAGCTTACTTTAATTGCTACAAAATGAGTTCACAGTGCAAAAGTAGTCTACACTCAATGAACTCAGCAGTGGGGAGAGGAGAGGACATGTACAGTCTTGCCCTTCCCAGTAGACTCAAGTGAAAGCAAACTGCTGCAGCCTTTCTTAGACTATATGTTCTTCCTTGTTAATAACTTTTGCCGTCTTGACCATATTCTGATGTTGCTTGGCCACATGTGTCCTGGTCTTCATCTGTGAAATGTTGGAGAATATTTAGTTACTCTTAGCTCTTGCAAACTAGCATTAGTATCGTCTGAAATGCTCCATGTATTCTGAACTCCAAGGATCAAAAAGATTCAGACAAGACATCCAGGGGTTCTGTCCATTTATAACGTGGTGGCTACTTTAAGAGTGTCCACAAATGCATTCATTACCAGGTAATATCCACTCTAAATGAAAGATTTGAGAGGTAGACTACACAGAGTATTGGAACTGACACAGAACACAAAGCTACTACCATTGCAGTGCAACAGCTTTGGTGATTGCTGTTAAGCCCTCGCCACAGGAAGTAATTTTTTAACTGTGTTGCTTCTTATCTACGCCCTGACTATTGTCAGTTTAACCAGTGGCCCTGGAAGGGCCTCCTGCTTGATCTGTGTAGCATTTGATATTAATAAGGAGTTGTTCACCAGAGAGGATTATCTTTCTTTTGTCCAGGGCACTGAAGAACACTGAGAACATGTAAGTGGCCTGACAGCAGTGGTGAGAAATGTGAAGTGATGTTTAAACCAGCTTCCAGCTGAGTACATGAGCCTTTAGAGCATATTGGGTGATCCTGATGTAGTTATTAATTACGTTCTTAAGAATTTGTACAGGGGAGGAGCTGGGGAGGGAAGGCAGAACTACATCCTCAATAGAAATTCTGGCATGCGTTTTGCTTTAAAATACAGCAGAAGCAAGGCAGAAAGTAAGTACATTGTGTCTGTGAAGAACAAGCAGCATGTTCTTTTCCCTCTATGAATAACAATGGAAGTAATTTTTTTTTTGCCATGGGAAGGACCTAGCGAGGTATTATTTATGGAATGACCTGGAGTTCTGAGAATAAGTCAGAACAATGTCCCTTGCTGCTGTGAAATTATGGTCTTGGTAAGAAGTGCTTAAAGTCCAGCCAGTCCATCTGGATTCATTTGCACTAGCTGTATGCTTCAATAGCTTCAGAGGCTCACAGAAGAGGCAAAAATATTTGTGTAAACTGATCCCAAAGAAAAGCCCTTGACAAATTCACACATCAGCAGTTCAGTGCACAAATCTCTCAGTTTTCTGTGTTTCAGGCCTCATTTTTTGGTGCTCTTTTTCCATGGTAGAACTCTGTAATTGTGTTGCCTATTTCTGATGAGGCATCTTCTCTTTTTACAGTCCATTGTTTAAATAATCAGCTGCCGTGAGATGCCCTCCTCTTTAATCTTCAAACTCTCAGATACACTAACAGGGGACTTTATTCTTCATGCCCTTGCCAGCTTACTGTTGACAAGAACAAGTAGAAGAGGACAGGACCAGACTGGTAAGGATGACTAACAGACATGCTATAGTTGTAACAACAAAAGGGAGGAACAAGGTGAGCTCTGTATTACAGGTGTGATTTCATATGGCGATATGGAGCAGTCTTTGTTGTACTCATTGTGACAGGGTTTGTTCATGTTTCCCAAAGTGATGCCCTCCTCTTACTCAAAGGCATACCTTACTCAAAGGCATGCCTTCAGGGAAAGCAACATACTGCTGTTTTACAGAACTTTTCTTTAAAATTTAACATTACACTGCAGGTTAGTTACAAGTTATTAGCAACTTGTGGCATGACCCTTTAATTCATTTTATATTTTTGTTGCTTCATAGACCTACATGTGGTAGAGAATGGGGATACTGTGCTGATTTCTAGCGTATATCCTCCTGTTGTCCTGATTTGGCAGGAACAGCCCCAATTAATCCTCTGCCATCTCACTTTTTCAGCTGCTTTTAAAGTGTCCTAGTTTTTCTCTCCTCATCTCATTTTCCCCATTTGTTCTCAGTTTACTTCAGTTGCTGCAAACTGAGTTCAAGGGGCAAAAGGAGTTTGCTCTTAGTTAACTCAGCAGAAGGAGAAGAGGGGGTGGAATATTGCCCTTTCCAGTAGGCTCAGGCAAAAGCAAACTGATTCAACCTTTTGTGGGCTGTGTGTTCTTTCTCATTAATAGCTTTTGCCATCTTGAATACACTGTAATGTTGTTTGACCACACATGTTCCTGTTTACATCTATGAAATTTTGGAGGATATATCAGCAAGAAATTCAGAGAGACTTCCACATAATGCACTTTTGCGTGTAAATAAATCCACTATCACAGGAGGCTATTTGCTATTGCCTACCACGCAAATTATATAGAACTAATGTGAATATATAACAAACAAGACTGCTAAGTAAAATGCAAGTTCCTTCTAGGATCTGGGTAATTCCCCCCCCTGCTACTTTGTACACCTCAATGACATTGTCTTTTTAAGTGCGCTTGCAGTTCTGCTAGTGCCTTTCTTAGCAAAACAAGAGGAACAGAAGCTTCTCTTCTTCACAGTTTTATGAATGGCTCCTATTTTGAAGGACTATGTGTATGCTTTAGCTGTGCCATAGAAATTGCTCTGAGATTCAGCTGACAGCTTCAGCTTTCCACAATGAGAGGCAATGTAAGAAGCAAGATTTTTGAATAACCTAAAAGATCTCCACCCAGCCTAATTCACTAGAATTTTGTGAAGGCACAACTGACTTCCATCCAGCATCCCTATACTGCTTGCTAAGGATCAGGCATGTGCTGGTTTTCTCCTGCTTGAAAAGTTGTGACAGCTGAGGCCTGGGGGTTTTAAGAGAGTTAGGTGGCATTCCTCAAGAAGGCATGGACAAGTGCCAGGGAAGGCACAGGTGTTGCTAGTCCCAGGTCTGTGAGTGTGAGTTCCATCCCCAAATCTCTTTCCAGGGCTTCCAGTATATTTCCCACAATCCTGAATGTCCATTGGTAGGAAGGTTTTTCCTCTTACCATAGTTTGGGGTGATATTTTTTTTGTTAGAGGGAATTGCAATGGGAAAAGGAAGAGTGAACCCTCAGCTACCTACGCACCCTACAATCCACCAATAAGTGATAATTATGTTGTGATAAATTTCTAAGCTTAATTACTGTGTGGAGATGATATACAGGATAATCACAGTTGGGGTGTGAAGAGTTACGTCTTCCTTCTCTACACTATGCTTGTCCCCAAAACAGCAGGACAATTAATTTGTCTTAAATAAGAAGCATCGATTGGCAGCAATGAGAGCTCCCCCCACCCCAGGTTAATTGCTTGTGGTAGGAAGAGTTTTCCTCTGGGAGAGAGGGAAAAGGGGGAGAAACAGAGAAATGGAGAAGGAACAGGAAAAGTTGAGTGTGAATAAGAAAATATTTACTCTAAAATGTGTTTAAACATGAAAGGCTAAGCAACCTGAGGAGAAGCTTCTTCTCCAGATAGCTCAAGGATGTATATGTAACATCCCCTAGAACTGTTCCATGGCCAGCTTTAAGAAATATTTGCAATGTGTTTGTGTGATAGGTCCTCCTTATTCTTGTGTATCTCCTTGTGTTGTGGTGCAGGGAGAGGTAGTATTGTGTGTGGAGCTTCTGTATTGTTTGTGGAGCTTCATATGTATGGGTAGGGGCTTGTGGGGAGCCAGTATGGTACAGTGATTTGAGACCTGGACTACAACTCTGGTTGCCCCGCTTGGCCATGGAAGTCCACTGGGTGATCTTAGGCAAATTGCATTCTCTCAGCTTCAGAGGGAGGCAAAGACAACCTGTCCTGAACAAATATTGCCAAGAAAATCCCATGGTAGTTTCACCTTTGAGTCAACATGGGTTGGAAATGACTTGAAGGGACATAGCAACAACAGGGGCTTTGGGGAGCATGTCATAACTCCACATTACTACCTGAAGACCTAACCCCAGCAACTGGAATAGAGATACAGAGAGAGTCATCCTTCTACCACTGGTGCTTCTTCCCTGTTCCCTTTAACAAACTTCCTCTGACACCTACATGTTGTTGAGTTTCTGCTTCACCCTTCATTCTGCCTATTTCTTCTTCCACTCTTCCCCAAAGAAGATCCAAAGATCTTCTTCCTTTGAGCCCTTTCCTTAACTTGTGATACCTTTATTTTATCTTCTCTGCTCTACCCTCCAGCTCTCCCACCACCCACTTGATTTTTTGAGACTCATAATTCTGCAGTCTATTTTATTTTGAACTTAATTTCTGGAGGTAATGAATAAGGATGATTGACATAGAATTTCCAGGTTCAAGTACCAGCTGAAATCTCATTGCTAAGCTTGTCCAGGTCTCCAGGCAGGGAGATGCATCTCAGGATGGGCAGTGCTGAAGGAAAAGAAAAATGTCTGGTTTTATTGTGTGAATTGGCTTTAAACCTGGATGTCCATCTCCTCCCCGCTCCCAATTGGAGCCAGGGCTTATTGGCTCAGCGCAAAGATGTTTGCATATATCTCTCATGTGCTTAGTGTCTGGATGCCAAAAAAGAAAAGACCAAGGGGAAGGGAGGAGACTGGGGAGGGAGAGGCAGTGGGTGCACGCATCTGGGCCATTGTCTCATAGGAAGCAAGGCAGGGAGTAGAGTGGCAGTGTTGTGACTTCTGATGAATAAGTTATTTAATTGAAAGGGAACTAGATAAACCAGGTAAATGTTGGCAATTTGGAAGCAGCTGGGGGGTGATCATCTAGCGTGCCCTTAGAGTCCATGCGGGTACAACGATTGTTCTTTTTAAACATGAAATGAATGAAATGAAAAATTGCTCATGAAGAAGACTTCCTCTTCAGAAGATGTGGGGTGGGCTTCAGATTCATGGAATAATTTGTCTTATTTGACATGATTTGGATGTGAAGTGAATTGCATTAACTTTTGTGAAATCAAAACTAATCCTAGTAGTTATTTCTATATGTGCATATATAGATAGCACTGGCAAATTTTATGGAGATTTCTATCTTGTGGGCCTGGGCCTCAAATCTTTTAAGTGCTTGGTGATGCCTTTCAGAAATGCTCTAGAAGCTCTGGCAATCATCACTCCCAAACTGGTCAGTGTACTACTGTGGCCACAATTAATCTGTGTTGTGATTGCAAGTAGGGAGATTTAGGCAAATTCCTCACTACACTGTTATAGTGCTATTATTTCACTTTCAACATCCTATAGAATCCTAGGTTTTGCAGTTTAGGGAAGGACATTTAGAATTCTCAACCAGAGAGCTCTTTGGCCTTAATCTGTTTGACCATCAGCATATGTACATGGCACATATGATGATGAGCTTGAGATAACAGTTTAAAATGTTTAATTTAGGAAACTATATGCCTAGGTCAATTGATGGAGCATGCTTGCTGCACCTCCAAATAAACAAGCATACATACATAGAGACCAAACAGTTGGGCACATGACTCATAAAAAAAGATACTGTCTATTAACTGTCAGACACTAGCAAATAAAAGTTCAAGAATTTTTTATTCAGTGTTTGTAGTAAAACTGACTTCTAAATTTTGCTTGTAAAACAGTAATACAAAAAGGAATCTGAAGTCACTTTAACTGACTGTGGAGTTTGGTGCATAGCTTGCTTATGTACTGTTAAAGAAAAAAATGGATTAGTCAGGGTATATTAACATTCGATCCATAGTTAAATTCATAATTTTGCACTTAAAACCTGGTGGGAGTAGAATGCATGTATGTGAATGGGTCTAGGTGACAGGCTTCATGGAACATGTGTAGTTGCACATTTTTTGATGGGATTTGATGTTGACCGTGTCTGGGTAGATATCCACTCCATGGCAACTGCAAACGAGAAGAAAACTATTACTCACCACTGTTAACTTCTGTTTCTCATCTTTTTTTTTTCCTCACAGGATGCAATTTCCTACTTCAGGATGAATGAATGCCACTACGATAAACGCATGGACTTCTTTTATAACAGGAGTAATGCAGCCACAGCAGATGAATGGTCAGGGACAACTCTTGTCATTGTTTTATGTTTTGGGACTTTCTTTTGCCTGTTTATTTTCCTTTCAAATTCACTGGTCATAGCAGCTGTGGTCAAAAACAAGAAATTTCATTTCCCCTTCTACTACTTGTTAGCCAATTTAGCAGCTGCAGACTTTTTTGCTGGTATTGCCTATGTCTTCTTGATGTTCAACACCGGCCCAGTCTCTAAAACATTAACTGTCAATAGGTGGTTTTTGCGCCAGGGACTTCTGGACACTAGCCTGACAGCTTCTCTGGCCAACTTGTTAGTCATTGCTGTTGAGCGACACATGTCTGTTGTGCGGATGAAGGTTCACAGTAACCTGACAAAGAAGAGGGTTACTTTTCTCATTCTGTTGATATGGGCCATAGCCATTTTCATGGGTGCAGTGCCCACCTTGGGCTGGAATTGTCTTTGTGACATTTCAACTTGCTCTTCCTTGGCTCCTATTTATAGTAGGAGTTACTTGATATTCTGGACAGTTTCCAACCTGGGAGTTTTCTTCATCATGGTGGTGGTCTACATAAGAATCTACATGTACGTCCAGAGGAAAACCAACGTTTTATCTCCACACACTAGTGGATCCATTAGCCGCAGGAGAACTCCAATGAGGCTTATGAAGACCGTCATGGCGGTGTTAGGTAAGAGGATATTCATAGCTGAGCTTATGTATCACCATCCAGGTTAAGACTCATGGTGTCTCCTGAGTGAGTCTTCCATGGTAATGTGATCCCATTTCTGTTTGATGTACTGCTTTTCCAATCATTAGATTCCATTCAGTCATCTTCTGATACATGTTCTGATGGGCATCCCAGAAAAATGCATCTTTCTAAACCCTATTTGTTTTCACCTGTGTTTATCTTTGCATGCACAGCTGTATTTGTGATACTGTGGGAGGGCTACTTACAAACACTGATCTGTTACTAGACCTTACATGCCACCTTACTGACTGCTTGTGAATTACTGCCAGTTTTAATTTATTTAGATGTTATCTTTTAATTTATACTGTCAGCTGCTTTGAGTCCCATTCAGGAGAAAAGCGAGATATAAATCAGATAAATAAATAAATAAATAAATAAATTCATAAAGTGTCTTTCTAGTCAATCCTGTTCGCAGTTTAATATGGAGCCATTTGCTTGGGAGCTATTTGCATTTATACCTTGGTACCAAACTGGAAATATGTAATCTCAGATGATGTTTTGTACATCCTTTCTCTGTAAGGATTCTGGTATTCATGATGGTAGCGTGACTTGTTCCACTTCTTCCCATCCTTTAGTTTGCTGGGTAGGCTGCCATTGGATCAATGGCATTCATTTACAAGTGTGGGATATACTGGATTGGCACATGGGAACCAGAAATATCAGTAAAATATGGATATACCCCATGCCACAACAGTACTGACACTAAGAACAACTTTGCTAAGAGAGGAAGAACACCAAACATGTGCTTTCAGGAAGAAGTAGACATTTAAAGAAATATGAGGCATGATGGTCCCTGGGCAGAAAGCAAATAACGGAGAAATGGAGGTTATAACCTGGATAGCCAGTCATCTGGATAGCCAGTCACCTGATCATAGTGGCTGTGATGAGTAAGAATTGCCTTCAGGCAGAGAAGGTTATGTCCACTGGAGGAAAATGTATTAATTCTCTCTCTAACATCAAACAAATTATATTTAACTAGTGAACGTGTGGGTGAGTGGGCTGGAATGGACTGTTATTTCTGTGTGCTAGTAACTTTTTATGTACTACATACCTGGTTAAAATTCTGGGATATGCTCCGCACTCTAGTTATGAGGGAAAGATGTTATCTCTTTTCCTTTTGTGATGCTTCTGTCACTCCTATTTTTAGAAGGCCATACATCGGCTCTGCATGCATGATTTGACTAAAATTTGGAAGAGTAAGAGGGTGGGGCTTGAGGATTTCATTAAACCCTCATATCTGTACAGTTTTATTTGATGAAAACAAGGGAAAATGTAGGATCTTCTCTTCTCTTCTCCTCTCTTCTCTTCTCTTCTCCTCTCTTCTCTTCTCAGCTCCCTCTTTTAAAAAGCCATTTTGAATAAAGCTGATCAAAGAATTGTATGGTGGTTTCTGGCCTTAGGATAAATCTCTGAATATTCATAAAACTTACTACCTTTCATCCCCACTCCTGAAGCTCTTTTCTCCTTTTGCTTTCCTTCATTTTCATGTATGTCTATTCAGGAGTAAATCCCACTCAGTTCACTGGCACCTATCCACAGGTAAGCTATGGTAAGAATCATGGCATGTATGGCTGGATTCTCACTTTGCTACTGATAGCCTTCAGCTGGGCAGGTGATATCAGGGGCAGGGATATACTTCCTGCTGCCAGTGGCTGCCAGCCAGCTCACTCAGGAGATAATTTCACCCATGCAGTGCCTTCCTCAGTTGGAGAAGATGCCGACAAAGGTCCTCACTGAATCTTTTGGCTTGTGAAATTCCCAGCTGGGGAAGATGACACCCTAGTCTTGAAGAGCACTCCACGAACAGTGCAACTCTGTCAAGGGCTAGTTTTGTTTTCTGATCAGGAAAGGCAAGTGGGAAAAAGTGAAGTGGAGTAGCTACAATTGTTGGTTCTCCTATGGGATTCTCCTATGCACTGCTCAGTCACCCAAGTGGGGAGGGTGTGTGATGCATAGGGGCTGGGGCTGGAGGAGAGGCTTCCACAGATTTCGCAGGAAAATTCCTGGGGCTGGATTAGGCCTGGCAGCTAGAGATTTCCCTCCCTTGATGTATAGCTTTGCAACCTTAACCCTTATGTTGCCCATTCTCTAGTGTCCAGTTACTGCTTGGAAGCCCTCTGGCAAAGCTGCAGGTGATCCTGCAGCCTGATCCATGGTTGAATTATACAGGATACCTTTTCACAAATTCAGTGTCAGATTTACATTCCCACTTCACTGTAAGTGTACAGTGATTCAATGTGTGAATTTTTAAAAAAACAGAGAAAAGAGAAAGTCCTTGGGTGTGAGAACTTGAGTAGGCGTTCAAACAGCAAGCAAAATTAAAGTCGGTGTGAAAATTGTGGCTGCCTGTTAGACACTGAATAGCTTCTTTCATAACTTTGAATGTGCCAAGTGCCATGCTTCTCCATGCTGCCTTCTTGAGAGGAGATAACAATAGAAGGTATTGCTCTGCTGTGTGGGAAACAATTGCTATGGTTATTGTAACAGTTCTGAGATAGCAAGAATACAGACCATGCCTCTATTTTCCCAGCAAAATGTCTGCAGATGAAGTCAGCTTATCTGCCTAATGCAGTGCTCAAGGATACTGTTTCTTCACCCTCTTGACAGCTGTACTTGTCCTGGCAGATTTTGGTTTAAACAGAGAAAATCCACCTATTAGACCTAATACTCCAGCAGGGTGAAATAGACATCTAGATACCTTCAAAGTATTGTTTCCATTGTGAGCCACAGTCATTCTTTCTATAACCCAAACCTGATGTAGTGACATTAATGTACCCTAATCTGATTTTGTTTAGCATATGGAAAATTGTATCTGAGAAACAGAGCACATCGTTTGCATGAATAAGGCTCTGGGCTCCATTTCTGTCCCTTTCCAGTTTTACCATAATTAAAAAATGGATCAACATCAAGGGCACATATCACATGTATAAAGGATGGATGTAAGAGTGCTGGATCAGTGTTTTAATTGAATACACAGCAGCTTCAAATGTTCCAAATTTGTCATGATCTGTAAGCTAAAGCAAAACCATTGAGTGCGCCCTCAGAGATTAAAATCCTTCCAGACCTGCCCCACTTCTCCTCTATGTGGTTTTACATTTCCATTTCTTATTATTCTTGCCTGTTGGGGCATGCCGGGAGATATGCCGTGGAATGCCAGAACCAGTGTGGTCCCAGAGAAAGTGTTGTTTGCTTAAAATGAGCAAATTTATGGCATCTGAGAGCCAGCATGGTATAGTGGTTTGAGAGTTGGACTACAACCCTTGAGACCAGGGTTTAATTCCCTACTGCGTGATCTTGGGCATGTTACATACATTTAGCCCCAGAAAACCCCATGAGGGGTTCATTTTAGGGACATCGTAAGTTGGAAATGACTTGAAGGTACACAACAATAACAATGGCATGAAAAACTATGTAGTTTTCCAAGTAGGCAGTATGGCTCTTAGCTGAAAAAAACTATGTCCCTTGTGCCAGTCTATAGTACAAAGACTTGATTTAAAGCTTAGCTCTAGGACTCTCTTTAGTGATTAGCTGGAATACTGAAGTAAGAATGAGGAGCATTTTTGTTTCCCTCACTTGAGTAAGCCCAAATAAAATGCCACACTTCTGGCATTTAGAAGTGAAGGGCTTTTAGGACACGATTTTCAGGATACTCAGTAAGTGGAAAATTATATTTGGTAACACTGAACTATTATAGTGCATGAATTAAATGATAGCATGTCAGGAGCATCATGATGGACACATGGAGATGTTTTCGTTATGTGCTATTAAGTTGGCTTCAGTTTAGGACAGTCCTATAAATGAGACTCTTCAAGACACCCTGAGCCCTGCTCAGATGTTGCAGACTCAAGGGCATGGTTTCCTTGGTTCAGTCAATCCACCTGTAATATAGGGCCCATTCATACTACACACTTACAGCATTATGATTCCATTTTAAATGCTGTGGTTCCATCCTGTGGAATCCTGGGATCCGTAGTTCAATGAGGTGCTGGAGTGCTCTGGTTGAGGATTCTAAATGTCCCTTCCTAAACTACCAACCTCAGGTTTCTGTAGGACAGAACTATGAAAATTAAATGGACTGATAATGCCACAGTGTATAGTGCAAATGGGCCCCTGGTCTCCTTCTTTTCTGACTTTCTTTAACTGTATCTGGCATTATCATATTACTTTGTGATTCTTGTAATCTCATGATATGTCCAAAGTATGATAGCCTCAGATTAATCCTTTTGGCTTCTATTTGTCTTTTTGGCAGTCTACAGAACTGTCCTCCAATGACTCAGTTTTCAAATAATTCAATTTTCTTCCAGTCATCTTTCTTCATTGTCCAGCTTTCACACAGACACTGTAAATATTATGGCATGGATGATTCTGCCTTTGGTATTCTGTGTGATATCTTTATACTTGGGCATCTTATCTGGTTCCTTCATTTGGATATAGTTGAACTTTGTTACGTTTTCTCTGTCCACTGAGATGGACGTATCTCAAGTCCTGCCCAAGCATTGCTTTTTTTCCCCCTATGTAGAGAAATGGCAACTATTCACTTATATGAAAGAGAAAGAAGATACATTTCTTATATATGAACTTTAAGAAAAAAATTCTGTGGTGCCAAAGATTTCATGCTTTTGACTTTGTGCCTTAGGACTCAGTTATTCAACTGAGCCAGCTTTTGTCTGCACAGGCTGGAAGCCCAGATCTAGTTGGTTATCCCAACTAAAGTAGACTGATTGAGTGAATTGTTAAATAGCGACTTAACATTTATGTAAATTTCATTGTTTCTGTGAGTCTGCTGTAGTTGAGATTAGCAGCTGGATTAAGGCCCTGGCTTTAAAATTCCTTTTAGTGGTGTGACAATAGAGTGTGGCATAACCTTAGGAGCTGAGGCCATTTCTGCACTACATTGTTATAGTGCTATTATTCCACTTCCAACATGTTATGGAATCTTGGGGTTTGCTGTTCACTGAGGCCAAAGAGCTCTCTGGCTGAGAATTCTAAATGCCTCTCCCTAAACTGCAAATCCCAGCATTCAATAGGATGTTGAAAGAGGAATAAACAGTACTATAACAGTATAGTGCAGAAATGGCCTGAGTTTCTAAAAAATATTTAGATGTTGTTATCCTGAAATTGTACCACAACCACCAAGACTTGAAATAGGCCTGTTTTCTTCAGCAGTGTTAAACTCTTTAACAGGCAAATATATTTTCATAGATACAGAAATCTTCAGTTGTCAGATTTCTGCAGTTGTTAGACACACAGGAGTCTTGTCTGTTAGGGGAAACTGGTTTCAACCTTATTTCTGAAAACTTCATTCATGTATAGAGAGCTGGTTTTTATTACTTTAGATTGGAAATACCTCAGTCGAAGAGCAAGTAGAATGACTATCTGATAAGCACAGCCTTGCTCAAATAAGTGCTACTAACAGGAATTACAAAATGCCTCCAGGTATGCCCTAATGTGCATTATCATACTCTTTCTTTCATATGTGCTTCATTGCCTTTTGGTGGGAAAAGAAGGGGTGAAATGATGTATGGGCAAGACTTTCTTCAGCTCATAGTGAAGCTGATGGCAGCATTTCTAATAACTTTTGTAAAACTGGGTAAGATCTGAAACAATTTACAACCTAATAACTTGTTTGGGAGAGCAACAGCGTTTTCTCTCAGGTTAGACGTCATCCCAATTGCTGCTCAAATGTTTCTGATTCCTTCTTCTATTATGTTTGGAGATTACCATCTAAGTGAGTTTCTTAAATTACTCTTTCTGCTATCTGGATCTACGCATTTTAGTCCCTGAAAAGTCACAATGCCTTCCATTTATCCCAAGTGCTCCAGTGCCTGCCTTTTTATTTTAAATAATTTGTTCTTGTTAGCCACGGGTTGATTCATGCTGCTTGGCTGATGAATATTTCTATTTGGCTTGTGCAAGAATGTCCATGTTACTTTTCCAGTTTCCAAGAAAACAAGCCAGAAATGGTTCTACTTTGTTGCTCATTATGTTCTTTATGTTCCATTAGAAGACTTAAAACTAGAGGCCTGTTTGTTTTGTTCTATTACCTTTTGTACAAAAGGTATCAGATATTTATACCAATAGAAATTATCATGTTTTCTTGTCTCTTTGGATAATGACAGGCATATAGCCTAACCAAAATAGGAGAGGAAGGAGAAATTTAGATAATCTTGGACATCAATTAACTATAGTCAGTTCTATTGGTGTAATGTCTTTATTAAATGCCAGCCTTCTGAGTCTTGGAAGGATATTTCTCTAAATAGAAAGGAAGAGACGACTATGAAAGTGAATGAGAGATTCTGGACAGCCAAAGGAGGGTACTTTTTCAAATGACCCATAGAACCATGAGACTCTTAATATGTCGTTGGACTGCAATTACTAGTATTTGTCACAGTTGCCTATGCTGGCTAGGGCTTCTGGGACTTGGACAATTGTGACAACATTTAAAGGGCCACGTAATTCTCACCTCTGATCTAAACAGTAAATAGGTGAGATCAAAATAACATATCTTCCAACTGTCCTGGTTTGGTAGGGACAACCCTTACCAAATGTCTCATCCCATTTTTCAGCTGCTTTTAAAATATTTCTTCTTTTCCAGGGGGACATGAACTAAGTTCGGAGTGTAAAAAACACTCTAACTCAGAAGTAGTCTCAGGCAAAAGCAAGCTGCTACAGCCTGTCCTAATTTATGTGTTTTTAGTTATTAATAACTTCTGCCATCTTGACCACTCTTTGATGTTGCTTGGCCACATGTGTCCTAGTTTTCATCTCTGAAATGGAAAGTGTGATATAATATATACAACAACAAATCAAGTAATGATTTGTAAACCAACATTTCAATGGCATCATTGTTATTGTTTAACTAATGAGATAATAGACTAACTAATCAATAATATATCATAATGATAAAGCCAATAAACTCTGTGCAGTACCATACATGTGTAAATCATATTGAGTTCCATGAGTCTTATTCCTAAGAAACAGAAATTGTTTGTTTGCTTATTGGTTCTATAAAATCCCAAATGTGGGACTCAGGGGGAGTAATATTGATAGTAACCATGAGTAAAAAAGCTATTAAAATACAGAAGAAAGCAAAGATTAGAATTAAACCAGAGGCATCACACAAAACAGTACACTTTTTAAAAACCCCACACAACTGGTAATAAGCCCCTTCCTCAGAAACTGGAAGACGGCAGAATTCTTTCATGAACAAAAAAATCTATGGCCCTTCTGCAACTCACCTATTTTCGGCGCTGGGGTGCGGTGCTCATGTGAGCAGCCTCCGGAGAGAGGCTCTCGCTTCCCTGCTTCTTTGGCTCCGCATAAGCTTCCTGTTTGTGCAGGAGCCCCGCCTCTTCCTTTCGCAGTCTACACTGGACAGGAAGCGCAACTGGCCCAGCTCCCGAGGCCCCGCATGCAAGGTAAGTGTGCGCGGGGCCCCGGAGCGATGCGCGACCGTGCAGTATTTTTGGCTTCAAGCTGAAAATGAAAAAATGCATGAGTGATCCCTGCTGGGCCCTGGAGCATCGCACAGATGTGAGTGCGTCATGTGGACTGCTCCTCACATGTGCGCAATGCTCAAGGGGCCCTTTTGCATCGAAAATACTATGTGAAAAGGGCCTATGTTTGCAGAAAGACAACAGGGAGAGAAGCAATCTAGCTCACCTGAGTAGGGTGTTCCAAAGCCAGGAAGCAACCACCAAAAAATTATGGGACTTCTGCCTTTGAGAAGAAATCCAACAGTATACAGTCCTCCTTCCACATGAGTGAGTTCAAGGCACATGCTTGTCTGCTCCCCTTTCCTCTTTCCATTCTCTTGCATTCCTCATCCTGGGCTTGCAAGGCTTGTATTTAAAATGGATGTTTTTTCTTTTTTCTTTTTTTTTGGTGAGTGAGCTCTGCTTTATTGATGTACAAAGTTGTTCTCTACAGCCTGTTACAGTAGGTCAGTTATCCAGATTTACAGAGGATAGTGGTCCCAGGAAACATGACTCAACTTCAACACAAAATACAACATTGCATCAGGTGCACAAGCAACTCTTTGGTTTTTTTTGGGGGGGGGTTGAGTGAGCAATGCCCTCTCCCCATTACTGGAAGTGTGTTCTCTCTGCTGTGTGGCTGCACATTCTGCTGTGAAATGGCCACTGACTGGTCAGGTGTTTTCTTTGTTCCTACCCCTCCTTTTTCAAAATGGTGACTGGAAGTAGCAAAAACACCAGAACTCTGCTCTGTTTGAGGGGAAAATACTGGTAAGCCCTTTATCACGTATTCCTTCCTTCTCTGGAATGGTGGGGACAGAGGCAAAGGAATGGGAGGGGAGAGCTCCAGAGGGGAATGGGAGGGGGATCACTGGGGGAAGTTATTTGCAGTTATTCTGTTTTCATGAGGGTTCTGTACCCCAAACCTGAGATGTGCTGGCAGAGCCTACTTAGTTTGTTGCCAATTTTGCAAGCAAAATTTACATCACTGACCTGCATACACAGTATTGCTTAAATATAATGCACTATATAACATTTTACATACTTTCAACCCCCCCGCCCACATACACACACTCAGTGCTATATATTCATAGTAAATATTGCATCATTACCCACATGAAACTGTGTGTGGCATGTGTTGTGGTATGTATTCTATGGCAATATATAAAGCATGCATGTGGACTATACTTTAAATAGTTCAGTGGGCTTAAAATGCAGTGAAAATCTGCAGTGTTAAAATACTGAGCAAATGGTTTGTTGTCTTCAGTTTAATTCCCTTAACCTCTGTATGCTTGTTTGGTTTTAAAAAACTAAATTTTTTTTATTTATTTATTTATTTATTTATTTATTTATTTATTTATTTATTGAAACTACCAATGCAAAACTATTAAATTACAATCAATACAGATGAAGGACATTTCTAAACACTGTCTAAACAATTCAGTATTATTCAGGTTGACAATGACAAACCAAGGAATGAGTAAAAGAAAGGATGACTTTGAAGGTTTTGTTAAGCTAATGAGATGAAGGGAAGGTAATAAGAATGAAAATAAGATTGTGATTGCTAGTAGTGTATACCTGATAAAACAATGTTGTATAAAATGTGTGCAAAAACTCACCAAAATAACTTTCCTCTGGTAAACAAACTTCTATTCTATACAGAATGAGTAAGTCTAAAGCATTTGTAATTTGTAGTTTAGGTGTGTTTTTTTTAAAGAATAACAGAAGGACAGGGAACCACAACAGAGGATTATAAAATCATACCCTCCAACTGTACCAATTTGGCAGGAACAGTCCCAGTTAATCACCTGCCTTCCCATTTTTTCAGCCACATTTGAAATGTTTTAGGGCCTCTCCGCACTACACTATTATAGTGCTATTATTCCACTTTCAACATCCTGTGAAATTCTGAGGTTTGTAGTTTACTGAGGCCAAAGAGCTCTCTAGCTAAGAATTCCAAATGCTCCTCCCTAAACTGCAAACCCCAGGATTCCATAGGATGTTGAAAGTAGAATAATAGCACTGTAACAGTGTACAGCATAAAGACCCCTACATTTTCTCTCCCTCCAGTTTCCCCCTTCATCCTTGCTTACTTCAGTTGTTGAAAACTGAGTTCACAGTGCAAAAGTAGTTGTCCTCAGTTAATTCAGTAGTGGGGAAAGTAGAATTTTTTACTTCCCTGTGGATCCAGACAAAGGTAAACTTGTGTCCTTTCTTAATTTGCCTATTTTTCCTTGTTAATAACTTTTGCCATCTTGACTACATTTGAATGTTTCTTGACTGCATGCGTCCTGGTTTGCATTTGTGAAATATTGGAGGTTACGTAAAATAAAATCATTTTCTCCCTTTCTATAACTAAACGGACATAATTGATGGGGAGTAAGTTAATGGATGAGTCCTGTGACGCCTTAAAGTCTTGCAAATTTATTTTGGCATAAACTTTTGTGGTTTCGACACCGTTTCATCTAATATTATCCTAAATTGGTCAGTACAGTGAACCCTCCATATCTGTGGGGATTTTGCCCCAAGACCTCCTGTGAATAGCTAAAAATACAAATGATTGCGATCCATATTATTAAATGGTGGCAACATACACATGGATGCTTCAGTGCATCTACGTTCACATTGCCTCCATTTTATGTATAGGACGTGGAAGTCAGTCACTGGAGATTGCACATATGGAGGTTGCACATAATGGAGATATGTATTCACTATGGGGAGAGGGCTGTTGTTATCAATTATATATAGTTATTAGTTTTTAAGCTGCTGTAACACACTGGTGTTTTTGCTCTATGAGACTGAATCTGGAAAAAGATAAAATAAAATACATACGCATACAAATTTATTATTGACCTCCGGAAATCATTGCAACCCAAAGTAGCTTAGATCTCTTTAAAACTGAATTAGTAATATGTAAACGTGGTGTACAACAAAACTGCAATGTGGAATGCTCCTGTTTCAGAATGCTGGATAGCCAGATGTACCAGGATATGCCATTTTAGCTCCATCATGCTTGTTTTCTATCCACTATTCTCTCTGTAAACACTCAATTTTCTGTAGCCACTGATATCTGTAGCCACATTGGTCTGTATTTGAGAGGGTGCCTCCTTTAGGGAAAAAAAGTGAAAGCTTATTGTGGTTCTCCAACCTTTGAGTTTTTCTGAGCTGATACCTCTTGTGTATATGGTACCTTTTTGCCTCTATAGGAATTGACATTCATCCCTGAATATTTGTAACAGAAATGACACATTCATAGTGGGAAGTTTTGTTTAACCATCATAGTTCGGTGGGGGTGGTAAGATCCTTACTCGAATGTGCAGTTTGGTAGCATAAATCTACACCTGCCGAATTTCATGGCGTGTGATTTTTATTGTCAATGCTGACATGTGCAGATGATGGTGGTTGGCTTCCTTGATTGGGAAATGTAGCTATGGAGATAGAACCTACCCCCAAACCTTAGTTTTTAGCACAGATACCTGTTGAGTGCATTCAGCTACAGGAAGACAGCTGGACCATCCCCAGCTGTGTTGCTTAAAAAGGTAGGTTTGGGGTAACTTCTGGTCATTTCATGTACAATGGCCATAACACTGAATAACACTGGCATAAGGCAGGCATGCGTGTGTATATGCTTATAAAACACTTGTTGATTTATGGTTACCCCATGAATTTCATAGGGTTTTCTTAGGCAATGAATATTTGGGGTTGGTTTTGCCAGTTTCTTCCTCTGAAATATAGCCTCCAGCACCTGGTATTCATGACATTGTAATTACTGAACAGGATGCCAGCTGGAATATCTGGCAGTTTGTTTGCTTATCTCTGTATTGTCCCATTACACAATGTGGAATGCTCAATGGCAATCAAATGGTTCATGCTGTCTCTGAAATTCCAGTGAATCAAGCGGTAAATTAAAGGCCCTGCCAAATAGTCACAACAATCGAAGAAGGCACAATGGTTACATTTGCAGTGTTCCATTTCTGTAGCTGTGAATTGACTACAGTCATTACACAACAGGCAAAAAAGTACAACCACATGCTTAAGGGAATATATTTGTGTCTATTGCATCAGTAGAATTGTGGCCTGTGTGTATAAAAGCCAGACATGCATGCCTGGCTTGGGACAAGAGCATCTTTGGTTTTCTGCTCTTACAGACAGAAAGCAGAATTCAACTGAGCTTTGAAAAATTGCTGGTTGGGGCATTCTGAGAACTATGCACAAAAAAGAAACTTCTCCAGGCTCTGATCTTTTGTCTAATTGAGTAAGACATTTCTTCACATTTTGTTTCCAAGTATATTTAGAGAAGCCTCTTAACCAAAAGCAGACCTTTGAAAAGAAAGGATATGGCATTCCAGGCAAGCCAGCACTTGACTTGGTTTGCAGAACTGAAGTGTGCTTGTCAAGTCTGTCCTAACATGCCTATACGTGAGCTTTTTAAAACTTCCCTCCCTCCATGTATTTTGTATAGCTTACATAGATAGTTTGGTGTTGTGCTTTAAAAGTTTGTAAAAGTAATTGAGAATATATTGACTACAGGAACTAATTATTGGGTCTGGAAAACTCACTAGCAAGAAAGTTAATACATGGCTGTCTGGAGAAATGGGATTTTTGTATGCAGGTGAAAATGAGACAGACTAGGGAAGAATCCTACTGGAATTGGACTGTAACTTTCTGACAGAGCACGCTTTTAGCACATAGAAGATCCCAGTGTGGCTGACCCCACCATTGGGCAGAGTAAGGCAGTTGGCTTGCAAAGTAGATCCTTTGGAACTCAAAAGTAGTGGCAAAGCATTGGAAGACAGAGGGGATAGTCCTTAATTCTCAATTCATTCTCTGATTTTCCTGTTAAAAGGGTCAAGTAGCTGTGATGGAAGAGGCTTTTGTTTGCCCAAGCCCCTGGGAAGCTGTTGCCCGCCAAAGCAGATAATACTGAACTAGAGGTTCACCTGGTCTGACCTGTGCCCCCAGGTCAGTAGTCCGTACTCACTGTGATGTTTGGAGAATGGTAGTAAACACTTACCCACCACCCACCCACCCACACAGTCTTTTCCAGGCTGTAAGTACAGGGCGAATTCCTCTGTTTCTGAACCACTGAGGGTACAGTTGTCAGTCTTTCAACCACCATGTGATTACTACAATCATTTCCATAGCACTATGAGTGCATCCTATGGAATCCCAGGGATTGTGGTTTGATGAGGCACTACAGCAGTGATGCCCAAACTTTGGTCCTCCAGAAGGACTTCAACACCCAGAGGCCCCAGACAGCTTGGCCAACAGTTAGGAATTCTGGAAGCTGAAGTCCAAAACATCAAAGGACCAAAACTGAGGAGCCACTGCACTAGAGTTCTCTGGTGGAGAATTCTAAGTATCTCTCCCTAAACCACAAATCCCAGGATTCCATAGGATGTAGCCATTGCAGTTAAGTGGAATCATACTGCTATAACTATATATTGTGAATGGGCCCCTGGTAATATAATGTTTGTGATATGGCAATACCACAATCTCATCTATTTCTGATTGTTAAGAAGATAAATAATTTTGGTCTGAGGAAAATGGAGCGTAGTGTTGTTGAGGGTATCGCTGGCACTTGAGCTGTGCAAGTCAAATGTACTTCAATTTGTTACTTTCAAGAAGAATGAATATAATGATATACTGAAGCCATCCATAATGGTGCAGAGGTAGGATGATGCCTTGGGACCAAGCTCACTATTCTGGAACCACTCAGTTGTGGACGGCCTCTGCATCTCATTGTATTCCTCCTTCTTTAAAGCCACTTTTAATGCAGGATACTGCACTAACTAGACCTTTGGTCTGATTCAGCAAGGGTTATATTGTCTGGAAAATTAGAAACATGCTTGAATCATTTATTTTTGTATCTGGTCTGGTCGAAGAATACCCAGGGCACCACAAGAGTGCTTCCTCATCAACACAGGCTTGCTTGCTGAAATACTTACTTGTTTTCAGACTTTAGGGAAGAGGGAAAAAGCACCATTTCCAAAATGTAAGCCTTGGAGAGAGCAGGCAGCACTTCTTCCTCTATGTGTCTTCTATAGACGGCCTTCTGTACAGAGCTATAATTTTTCTATTTTTGTAAACTAGGCAGCAATTGTGGCTTCAGCTAAGCTCATGCTGGTTGCTAGTGGTTCTCCCTCCCCTCTTTCACAGTTAGAAGCACAGAATGACAAACTGGCAATGCTGGCACAGGGAAACAGGAGAGTGGTAGAACTTCACTGTTTTAAAAAAATATTTATTTGCTGGCTGTTGTCTTTTAAAACTTGGCGCTTTTAATCTTTTTGATTTGTGAGGCATTCTGGAAAACATGTAGAGGGAACAGGTATAAATAAAGTAAAAATTATCAAATTATTTATGTGTTTGTTAAATATTTATATCCCACCCTAAATCAAGATTTCACAGGGCAGCTTACAAATAGCATTAAAACAGTTTAAACATGTTAAATAATATGAGTTAAAAGCAAATTTACAAACAATATACAACAGTTGAACTAATGAGGCCCAAAGGCTTTAGTAAACAGCCAGATTTTAACATGGCACTGAAATGGCATGAGTGTTGGTGCCAGTTGGGCCTTGAGAAGGAGAGCATTCCACAATTTGAATGCCATGGCTGAGAAGGCCTTCTCCCATGTCCTGTCACAGTGTATTGACTTCATTGGTAGAACATGGAGGAGCCCCCCTTTGAGCAAATCTTAATCCTCAGGCAGGTACATATGGAGAGAGGCGCCCCCTAAGTATTGAGGTCTGAAGCCATTTAGGACTTTTAATGTCATCACAGTCACCTTGAATTCAGACTGGAAACATACTGGCAGTCAGTGCAATTCTTTTAAGACTGGCATTACATGCTGCCTATACTCCAGTGAACGGCTGAGCTGCTGCATTTTGTGCTAGCTGCTGTTTTGGAGTCTTCTTCAAGGGCAGCCTTGAAGGGCACATAGAATACACTGCTGTTGTGTGTGGACTACTGTGGTTAGGTTCTCTCAGTCCAGGAAAGGCCATAACTAGTGAAGTAAAGTCCTGGGCTGGTTTTTCTAACTTGGTGACATGTCCCTTATGGATTCAGTCCAGTGTAACCATTCTGCATTGTAGTCTTTCCCATTGTAGTCTAGGATAAAAAGTAGTTCCACTGATGGTACTACTACAGTCAGTGGAAGTGTGAAGGGTAAGCTCCTAGCCATCATGTCAAAGGCTGCTCTGGAAGGTTAGGAAGTTTTTGGGTGTCACAGATAGCTACAGTGGGCAGAGAAGTTCCATTGTTCCAGCAAACATTATGGATTTAAGTGCTAGATTTAAGCCAGGGATGGGGAAGTGGTGGCCCTCCACGTATTGGATTACCAGTGTTGTAATCCCTCATCACTAGCTACATCAGCTAGGGCCTGTTGGACCATCAGGAGTGTCACAGTTGCCTACCTCTGCCGTAAGCCAGTTCTTTTTTTCCTGTCTCAATTTCCTGTCTCAATTTCTTCTCCCCCCCCCCCCTCTTTACTACTTTGAGGAAGGAAGAAAGGTAAAAAGAGCAACTGCCTATCTTTTGGGACTTGTATGATAGAGCAAGGGAGAGTCCCAGCAATCTCTCAGAAGAGAAAAAAAAACCACCCTGCTGCTTGTCCTTAGAACACAGTGAGGGATTGTGGAAAAAGTATCTTGCAGCAAACAAAGCCAATTAGTGATCTCCTCACAGAGCAGTACCTGATTATTTGGAATTGCAATAATGATGATTCTTGGTTTGGATTTGTGTATCTGGTAAAATGTAAGTCATATAAATAAAGTCAATCAATAAAATGTCATTTATTGCAAAGTAGTTTTGTGAACAGTATTGAAAAGTTTTGAGGGAGTTTTGAGCTTCAGCTCAAAGGTAGGTTGGGGCCTTTCCTGGCTGTTCTTGGGACTGATGGTTTCAAATTGGGAGGGGTGTGCTGCAGAGAGTGAGAGAAAAATTGAAAATCAGTTAACATATAGAACTTTTAAATTTGCTGTGCCTGCATTCCCTTCCTAACTTTGGCTGCCTCTTGTCTGTGGTGCCCAAACTATCTTTTTAAATGCTCTGTGGAAGTTTTAAGTTACTGCAATGCCATTGTGGACTGAGGGGAAATTTCATGGGAGTGTTAGAATTCTTATTGCAGGCAATGACTCCCTACTCCTTCATGCTTGCTTATGAGTGAAATATACTCTCTGGGGCTCTGTGTTGTCTTAGCTCCTGTAGGGCCATGGCAGAACTGGTGTGCTGCTCAGACATGATTTTTCATACAAAGAAAGTGTAGAAAGGGACAGAATTAAAATCACTTACAATAGAGCCCAGCAGCCATGATATTCTATAGATGAGCTCTATACAGTAGTTCTTTTTAACACTTTAGCCATATACATTCAGGTGGGATGGAACAGTTTTTGAAAAATCTGTACTTAGAAAACCTTGATCTTTGCATTTTTTATTTTTCTCTCTTTTCTTTAATAGGTGCCTTTGTTGTGTGTTGGACCCCTGGTCTTGTTGTTCTTCTTCTCGATGGCTTGAATTGCACTCATTGTGAGGTTCAGAATGTGAAAAGATGGTTTCTCCTCCTGGCTCTGCTGAACTCTGTCATGAATCCAATCATTTACTCTTTCAAAGATGATGAGATGTCAAGTACCATGAGGCGCATGATCTGCTGCTCTTTTGAGGACAGAAACCAGGAGCGCCGGTCTTCCAGGATCCCCTCCACAGTGCTCAACAGGAGCACAGATTCTTCCAGCCAATATTTTGAAAATGGCATTGGCCAAGTGACTATCAGTAGCAAAGAAAATGCCTGAGTGAACCTTGTTTCTCTTAGAAGTTGTGGACTACAGCAGTGACAGCAAGTGGAATGAGCTCTGAATTGGCTGAGATCCGCTTACTCTAGCTCTTAACGCTGAAACACTAGAAGACTGTATTCTGTGCTCCAAAACCCAAATCACAAGGTTACCTGACATATTTGTAATAATTACTGGAAGATGAAAACTGTACTTGAAGAGATGAAAAAGAACAGAAAGAATGTTCTTATTCTACAGTGCTTATTGTGTGTAGAAAAAAACCCAACCAACATTTTGAAGTCTTCCTTCCTCAGAGGCGTAGTTATCACTAAAGTGGTTTACCTGTTTCTGGATTGTACCATTAAAGACTATTCTGGTGGGGTACAGTGGTTCTTGTGACTGAGTGCCTCTTCATTCAGTTAAAAAAAAAGAAACATAGCCATATAGCTAACTAGGATGATAGGGAGAAGAATTGTATTGTGCTCTGATGGTGGTGATGGTGCTGGTTACTGCGCAGACCATTTCGTTATGTGAGCTACTCCATGCCTACAGTGTAAAGTGGTATAGTCCAGCAGGTCAAGCCTTTGACAAAAGGAAGAAACCATTTGATGTGACAAATATGAGGGCTAGCTGGCTGGGTGAGAGCCAGTGTGGTGTAGTGGTTTGAGCGTTAGACTACAAATCCTGGAGACCAGGGTTCGATTCCCCGCTTGGCCATGGAAACCCCATGGGTGAGTTTGGACACATCACATACTGTCAGTGCCAGAAAACCCCATGATAGATTTGTCTTAGGGTTGCCATAAATCATAAATGACTTGAAGGCACAACAATAGGGGTTGGGGCTGAATCTTGTCCTACATCATAGGCAGGCACCTCAGTGAGAACGAAGGCAGAAGTGCCCTCTGGTTCCATGCATGTTTCCTTCAAAGTAAGTCCTATGTGGCCAAAATGACATGTTTCTCAACTGAACACCTTGAACTGTAGCCTAATGTCCCATTTGAGCTTGCTGGGACTTGTTCCTGGATAAATATTTATAGGATCAGGCTCTTTAATGCTCTGCAATGTACAGTGTGCATGCTTCCTCAATTAAACACTTTGATAAGTATTTTTCAGGAGATAAGTGAGGGTTGTAAAACATAAGTATGTCTTGTTTATGTGCATCCACTTTTTTCCAATGTCAGTGTAATGGTTTCTAAGCATGCCACCTTCTCTTCTAAAGGGAAGGGGAGTACAATAAATATCTAAAGTAAATTAAGAGCATGTGACATGCTCCCTTTCTGCCAAATCATTCTTACATCGGACACTTTTGTGGCTTGTTAATTTCCACAGACTTTTGCTCTTCCACTTCAGTTGAAGGACTGACTGCAGATTGATGGTGAAATCTTTTCAAACCTTTAATCTTATCTAACCACCCTCACAAGTCCATACCTCTGCAGCTAGTAGAAGACCATTGGAAGTTGGGTTAGCAGTGTTGAATGTCTGAAAAGATTGGGCCTTCAAAAAGTGTGAATTTGAGAAAAGCACCTGGTTAATGTTAAGACAAAAACAGCCTAGGTGAGAATATCTGTGCACTTGGGATTTATGGGTTCAGTCCCTTCTCGGCTTTTTTGGAACCTCTGAAAAGATCTCAGCAAAGGCATGAAATTGTACATAATTGTATTTCAATCTATATATCCATTTGTTTTGAAATCCTAATTCATATGTATAGATTAATTTTCACATTGTATTTTTGAATGGTTTTATTGCCTGCAGACTGTGTGTGAGATGAAGAGTATTCTTCGTGTGATGGTCCAGCATTCTAATAAACGGTTTTTGTCTAAATTTGGGGATCATATTCAAATAGTGGAAGTCTTCTAGAAGAAACAATGAGGGACTAAGGTCATCTGATGCTAATTGTGTGACTTAATTAATAAGAGATACCAGAGTATTTGTTTTGGGAAACCTAGGGAAGAAGCTTTAACCTTTGGTTGCCCACTATATTTGCATTAAAGATCCTCCTCCTTAATATGCAGCAATTGGGTCTTTAAAAAAAAGCTGTCCCGAGGCACCAGTGGTTCCTGTAACTGAATAAAGAGAGAGAGCATGGTATGATTTTAAGTGACTCAGTGCCATGTTATAGTTAGGTCCTGAGATTCTGGCCTCAAATATTTCTAGAAAATAAGACAGCAATTTGCTGCCTCTGTGGGAGAGGAGAAGTGCCATTTTTAAAAATATGTGTGTGTGTTTATTTATTCAAGTGCATGAATGTTTTAGATTATGCATTGTCTAGGTTGGGAGACTGACAGGGTCAAACCAGGCATTAGGGAGAATATGTATTCCCTTGAATAAACCTTTTTTTTTTTTTTTTTTTTACCTACAATGGGATTTCCTCAGAAATGTGTACCTTAACAGTCCGGCTTGCAGAAGTCAATGTTTACCTTCCAGTGACTAAGGACTAAACAAAGCTTGCGAAACACAAAATAGATAAGGTCAGTTGTGTACCATCGTGTAGAGACATCTTTCATTACTTACAGGCGTACTCTTCAAAAATCATGCAAAACCTAGTTTCATTTTGAGTCAGTAGACTGAGAGAGAAAGAGAGAGATGCACTTTTATCTTCCTGTATGTGTCCTACATGAAAAAAATAATAATTTAGGGCTGCTTAGGTCTGGCTTAATGGTATATCTAGTGAGACCTGAGCCCAGTTTTGAAAATGCTGTTTTTCTCCCAGGATAATTTTATATAAGCATTTTGCAACTAGCTTTCTGTGTTCAGGGATAATGGCAGTTGCAGCTGGTAGAAAAGCAACGCCAAGACATAATGACATTGAGAATTAGACTAGAATTTGATATGAGATCTTCTGGGACCAGATAGCAAAGGATTAATATTATATATCTTGCTTTATTAATGCATTTGTTCATGATGCACCAATGTACTCTTGAGTCTGTGTTTTCCTGTAATGAAACTAATTGCAGAAATAATCTATGTCTCTCAGTAAGATGGTCTCATGCATGCAATGTTCCTTAAATCCTTCTATATGTCCCCTTGATCCCATTCCTTCCTGATTCCAAAGTGTCATATCACACATTATTATCCTTCCCCAGAAGGCCACCCTCTTACCTCTCTCTTCACACTACTTCTGTGCAAACATGGTGACTTATCTCTCTTTCTTAACTACTAGTCAATCTCACTTCTCCCTTTAGCCTCCAAAGTCCCGGAGCAGGATGTAGGAACATGTGGCCCTCCTGATGTTGTTGGACTGCTTGTTGTACCCCATCATTTTTAGGCATTACAGCCAATTGATAGGAGTTATGGGACTTACAGTCCAATGATACTTGGAGGATCAGGGTCCAAATCTGCTCTACTTGCTCCTGCTGTCTTGACTTCTTCCAGCTCTGCTTCCAGTATTCTACAATTTGACTGCTTTTCTCTGTGAGTCTATGAACAACACATGATCTTCTCCCTGCCAAAATGCTGCAACACAGGAATCTGCCTTCTGTTAGGCCAGGCCAGTGGTCCACCTAGCTGCATGTCTCTTTAACTGCCTGTACAGTCACTCTCTGCACATTCTTTTTGGAGACTTGAATGTATTTCAGGCTCAACATGGCAAAGATCAAAATACTTACCTTTCGTCTCCTAAGCTTTTTCTTTCCCATATACAACTCTGTCATTCACCTCATCATTCAACCAGTGGCTTGGGCAGACAAACTTGGGTTCACCATCCATAACTCTTTCTCCCTTCCCGTACAATGGGGTTGTGAATGGGGTTCTCCCTGTTCAACATGCCAAAAATGTGCCAGTGTCTCCCTTTCCCAGTAGCTAAAACTCTGTTTGTGGTCCTCTCCTGCCTTGACTGCTGCAAGGACTTTCTCTTTTGTTTCTCAGCTCTCTCCACCTTCATCCAAAACTGTACTGTCAAAAAATCATTAACATTTTCCTTTGCATTGACAGCTCGCCTCAGACACAACAACTTCCCATCTCTTTGTGTTTCTGATCAAAGGCTCTTTCACACAACACAATTGTAGCACTATGGTTCCAGCTTAACTGCTATGGTTTTACCCTATGGAGTTCTGGTATTCCCAGCTTACATAGGGGTATAACTTGGGGGGAAGGAACAAGGACATTGCTTCCAACAAAAATTCTGGCCCCCAGTGAAATTTTTGGTGAGTCCCCAAATTTCTAGCACTGCAGAAAATGAGATGCTGAAAATCATTGACACCCAGAAGTCTTATACTTGCTATGTTTGTATTCATTCCCTTGGTCACTTTGCCCCTTTTTTGAGGCCTAAAATGTATTTCTAAATGCTCAACTGAACTTATTGCAGGCTAGAATCTTGGAGACTGAATAAAATTTCATGGGGTGGATTTTTATGGGGGGAGTTAAAGCTCTGATTTTACCCACCTCCCATAGCTACGATCTTGAATTTATGGAGGGGTATTTGGAATTCTCAGCCAGAGTGCTTCTCTGGTTCCTCACCATAGTACAAACCTCAGGATTCCATAGGATGCTGCTATGGCAGATAAAGTGAAATCACAATGCTGTAACTGTGTAGTGTGCAGGGGAACCCAGACTCTTTGCACTCATTTCTAAAGCTCTTGGGCTGGCCTAAAATATTTTACTTCCTGAGGTACAGCATTATGTGACAACTCCCCTTGCCCAAGAAATCTTGGGTTCATACTATCCAATGCCAGCTACATTGTCAAGACACACGAGGCAAAAGATCTTACAAGCACCTCTTCCATCCCTGAAAATACCAATGCAGTAATAACAAAGTAACTATTTGCTGCCTTTTCTTGGTACCCTAAATCTTCTGCCTAATAGTAGGGCTGCCCATGAAAACCCTGGCTTGCCCTTGTCCTATCTTTACCTTTTGTTTCTCATTATCTCCCACTCAATGATTCCAGTTCTTCTATGTCCTATCATCGCTACCACAGATCCTATGGTCCTTTAATATCTCTTCTCATTGTCCTTTGGTGCCCCATGGATGAAATTGCTCCCAGAATATGTATACCATGTTACTTACTTCCTCTGTTCCAATACATCTTGAAACCCATATTTTCCACATGGCTTTCTCCTTATCCTCTTAAAGCTCGTTCCATTGTAATCCAGCTTTAAATACATATAATAACATTTTCCTGGAGTTTTCTCTCCTTCCTCCCTGTTTCCTCCATTGCTTTTCTTATTGTATATTTCAGATTGTAAGCTCCTTGGGAGCAAGGAACTGTATATGTTGCCTATTGTATCTCTGTTGCCTGCTGTGTACACATATACATCTATGCTTCAGTTTGGAAAAAGGTGATTTACATCCAATGGATATCCTACAAATCACTGTACCAACACATAAAGAATTAGGTTTCCATTGGCATCTTGATATCACAGGGCAGACAGATTATTGGAAAAGTAGTGCACTTTCACCAGTAGTCCATCATCTGAACAGCATGACAATGGGCAAGTAGTAGACATTATCTACCATTTGTTTTAATACTATAATGGTGACACAAGAAGTGAGCTCCTTTATATTTAGCAGAACAGTAATCATATTGTTAGAGGCAACTGTCTTAGGAATTGCTGTTGGGTACTCAAAGTGCTGGTCTACATACTGGTCCTGGTCCATGAGCCATTGGCTGCTAGTCTGCAGTGAGTTTCCGGGAAAGAAAGAAACAGTTGAAGGCAATGAGCATGAACATGATACTAAAACACCACTGGGGAGGAGTGGTGGTGGTGATGGGGGGGATGGGACCTGCTGGATCCTGATAACAGGTACTTTAAGAAGCCTTGCTGTTGATGTGTTAGAGAATGGGCCAATTTATGCCACCTGACCTGGCCTTCACCACCTAAACTAAGTTGCTGCATTCAACTGTGGTGGATGTTGTGTTATCACCACTATTGCATAAAATTCAGTTTCCGGTCCATTGGCTTCTACATAGGGATTTGTGTGCTGTGTGTGCATACCATCTTGTCTTTTTTTCAGGCAGCATTGTGGGCAGGTCCTAATGACCCAAATACTGTGGTTAATTTGAAGTCCTGTTTTTTTTCAAAAGTGACATTTTGGATGAATCTAATGAACAAAGATATGCAGAAAACATTGACTTGCATATGCTAATCTACTTCTGTTCCCTTGGGGAGAGACTACTGTTTGGTGGTATCTTGAAATGGTGTATGTGTTTTGTTTCCTGTGATGGTACCTCTGTAAAAATCCTGAACACAAGACTGAAGCATGCCAGTCTTGTGCCACAGCATACTCTGCAACAACTGTGCTTGTAATATTTGCTGTTGCCAACTTTGTAAAATGATACCACAGGAAACTCTAGAGTGGAACAAATAAACTTTATTTAACATTAAGCAGTTCTTAGAATGACTGATCTCAGTCCTGAGTTTCTGTCAATTGCTGGGGCTCCCCAGAATTACTTCCCTCTGTGTACCCACTCCCAGAACTCTCTGGTTCTTAGGTTTCCTGTCTAAATCATGAAGGTTACTCCTGCTATGGAAAGATGGCAGAGGAGCAGTTTCCATAGAGAAAGCAAATCTGGTCTCTGTTTTCCAGCTACTCCTCCTGCAGCTGCTCTGTGTTATATGGGAGCCATCCAGGTGTTAGACCCTATTCTTGACAGAGGTTCAACACTGAGAGAGCTCCCGCACAGTTTGGAACAGCTGTGCGGCCAGCAGCTATAAAACAGAATGGATTTGTCACC
Source organism: Iguana delicatissima (assembly GCA_948472985.1). Taxonomy (NCBI): domain Eukaryota; kingdom Metazoa; phylum Chordata; class Lepidosauria; order Squamata; family Iguanidae; genus Iguana; species Iguana delicatissima. The sequence goes on along the minus strand of CAOKZL010003245.1, from coordinate 35,365 downwards.
CTGATGCAATGGATCCAACAGCCACCCCTGCTGCCTATCATGCCTCCTAATGTAGTCGTACGCATCTCAGTATCTGAAACTCTTCTCATTTATGGAATAATAAAATGATGTACCACTATTTTGCTACTGCCTCCTTTTTAAAGAGAAACCAGTGATTAAAATCTTTCTCCTGTGTGTGTGTGTGCGTGCGCGCGCGTGCGCGTGGGGTGACACCGAAGTAACTGAGAGACTATTGCAGAGCCAATTTGTAGCATATCACTAATTTTCCACCTATACTCATCAGGAGGCAATAAAGTGCTTTGTACTGACAAACAGGAAATGTTTAATTACATGTGCAGAAGCCTTTAAAAGCCCCAGTGGACCTTTGTCTCTCTGCACACTAGACTCTCTGGGGCTAAAGTTGCATTTCAGGGGAAAGGCCACAAACGAGATTTCAAAACCAGAGGAGGACAACAGCAAAAATATGAGAATGCAACAGGCTTGTGACATTATCTGGATATCCCATTTAAAAAGTGAATAAATAAAGGCAGTTTCAAAGGAAAGAATTAATGGTGACATAGTCTTAGTTGTATGGGCTTTTAACACTGTTGTGGTTAAGATAGGCCTTCAGTGTTTTATTTATTGAGAGCAATTTTTGAATGTTCTGTTACTGAGTTCTTGAATTTAGTCAGCTTCTCAGTATTTTCATTTGATCTCTGTTTACAAGGATATTCTGCACATAACATTTTATCTTTTGCATGCTCCCAAGTTGGAGGTCAGTTCATATACCTCCTAGGTAGAAGAGATAATCTTGGCAAATTCATTGAAAGGTATACTGCTGTAGAAGGTGCCTTTGGATTTCCAGATGCTTGGGATTACAATTCCAATAATTTCTTACCGTTATCCAGGCTGGCTGGCAATTGTGGAAGTTGAAGTCCAAACCGTTTGGGAGACCAGATGTTTCTCATCCTTGGTGTACTGACTATACACAGCCTGGAACATTTTTCATCCTGCTGATCAAGTACTGACGTCTAGGATTGCAACTAGTTCTTCACTTCCTGATCCTCTGGGGATTTTTCCTACTCTAGGCAATTGGAAATATTCCTTCAGCATTGCCTTGTTTCAGTCTCTGGGGTGCAAACATATTCTTATTCTCTCTGCCAGGCTTGTCTACAATTATTTCTGGACAGACTAGATCTGTTGGTTTTTCTACCTTGACTCTCACCTTTGGGTTTTCCATTTGTATCAGTTCCCTTTGAACTTTACCCTTTTATTCCACTAGAACTGGCATTAGAGGTGCTAACAGTGCTTTTTTTTTTTAATGGGGTATAGCATCATGGGCCTTAAAAACATTTTTTTTGTTCTTTTAATTAATTTTTAACTAAAAATCATGAATAAAAAGGTTTATGTAATGTAGAAAACAGGATGATCAAGATAGTAAAAAAGGAAAGGGAAATAACTAATAGAAAAGAACAAAGAGTAAAAAGAGCAAAGAAAACAAATATCAACTTCCTTTTGCCTTCAAAAGTTTGTATTCCATTGGTCTTTCAGGGTTTGTTGCTTCATGAAAAATGTGGATTAAACTCATTAGTACTGCAAGCATATGGTAAGGAAACTAAAAAAATGTAATCCACAGCAATCATCATAATCCTGATGGAACAAACAGGTTTTTAACACCCATCTTTAAAAAAAAATCAAATTCTGCAGGCCCAAAAGGTTTCCTGGGAGAGGTGGTGCCACAGTCCTCTTTGATAGTGACACATGAAGGCTGCAGTGCTGAGCACATATACAACTTCCGTCAAACTCATCAGTGGGATTTATGTACAAGTACATGACCAAGTTGCACGAGGCTGCAAGCTGATGTACACTTGAGAAAACAACTCAACTACTTGTTAATTTATGGGGGATATCTGTAAATCGATCTGTTGACGTTTATTATTTCCTCTTTAATACAGGGAGATGGGAATGTGCTCCAAAATTCTGTTGGAGCGGTAGTGGTGGGAAGGGATGGTTGAATGCTTGTGTTAGCTTTTGAAGTACAGCTCCTAGAAATTCACTGATCACTGGGGGATTCTGGGAGTTTCTGGCTGGCAAAGGGATTATGGGAACTGTAGTCCAAAAATAATGGCTGAAATCCTAAATCACAGACGTAGTTCTGACTGCATAACTACATATCATTTCCTGACTCCTCACCAAATCCATCTTTTCAGCCAGCAGCCAACCAAGCAATGGAAGTCTGTTTTGTTGGTGATGGCGGTGCAGCAAAGGGATGCTTCTAGCCCTCTTCTGTCATGGATCTGCAGTGGGAAGAGGAGCTGTAACAAAGGGCTTGCTGCTGATTGTCACACTACAGATAGCTGGTGGAAGGGAGCTGGAAACTTCATTGTAATACAACCTGATCATCAAGCAAACAGGTCTCTGTTGCTCAGTGTGGTTCCTGGGTGATAAGGTAGGCTTAGAAGGACAGCATTTGCAATAATGTGCAATATGTGCCGTGATCATAAACATGAACATTGAACAGTTGTTGTTGTTATTCTTGTGTACCTTCAAGTAATTTCTGACTTATGCCAAACCTAAGGTAAACTTATCATGGAGTTTGTTGACAAGATTTGTTCAGAGGGGAATTGCCTTTTGCCTTTTTTTGAAGCTGAGAGAATGTGACTTCGCAAAAGTCAACCAGTGGATTTCCATGGTCAAGTAGGGATTCAAATCTTCGTCTCCAGAATTGTAGTCCAATGCTGAAATTAATAACTTTTTACTTTCTTACAAGTACACCACATAGGAGCCCACCTTATCTTGATGTCCCTGACATTGATTTGAAACATTCTTAGACATTTTTGGCAGCTTATTTGGAATCAGATACCATCTATACATTATCCTATACATGTTTTCCTTTAAATTACTACACAACGTAATTTTTGTATCACATCTTCCCCATACAAGCATTTGAACATTGTGCCCAAAATTTTGGGTGCACCTTATCATATACTCTTTTACAAGATCATCTTCTATCTCTAGTTTCAAAAGGCATTTGTACACTTTTTAAACTATATGGTCATGATCTTTGTACAACTCTATATAAAACTCATTTTCTTTCTTTTCTATGGCTGAATCTCTCAACTTGATTAAATCAATCATTGAATTGCATATTAGCAAATCAATTAAGATCTTTGCCTTCCCTAGAAAGGATCAAGGGAATTCAAACTTGATTCAAACTTGTTGTCTTGTTTAAAATACAGAAAGTCATCATAAAACAACCATCTCCAATTGTTTAACCCATTTTTTCCTGAAAAAAGCTTCCTGCAGAGAGGTAGCTTATATTATCTTTAGGCATGTGCCTTAACTTTATCATACCAAAAATAACCATGCCACATGAATCTTAAATCATGACCTTCAAGTCTCAAGAGTCTCTCATCTCAAAGCAATATCCATCCCTTCAACCATACGAAACAACAGACCTCATAATATAACTTAATATTAGGAATTCCCAGACTACTCTTTTCTGTAGCATTATACAATGTTTTAAATTTCATTCTAGGTTTCTTGAAATGTATTTTAAATAAATTAAAAAAAAAATCTAGGTTTCGTTGCCTGCCAAAAAAACAATCTAGAAATTTCTTTCTTCCATTGTACAAAGGGTATTTCATTTCTTATGATAGAGACTGTTTGGAAATAGTCTTAATAAAACATTTGCTTTTATTACTGCAATTCTCCACAAAGGGTATAAATCTAACTTTCCCCATTTTTCTAAGTCTCTTTTAATTTATTAACAGTTTTTTTGTATTTTTTTAAACATTAGACAATTATTCCTTCTAATTGTAACTCTGAGATAATTTGATCCCATTTTTTTCACTTTAAAATTTGAAAGAGCAGCTAGTTCATTTTCCTCTTCCAGAGTCATGTTTTTAGTATACAACTTTGTTTTGCCACAATTCACTTTAAATCTGGAACATATCCCGAATACTTTATTTTTTTCCCCAAAGGAATCTTCATTGAGTCTAATGAATTTTGTATCACAAAATTGTCCACATAACCCCTTAGTTTATACTGTTTTTTTAAACCCTCAATCCATAAATTCTGTCATTTTGCCTGATATCTCTTAGTAAAGTCTCCAATACCAAAATAAACAGCAAAGATGAGAAGAACAACCTTGTCTAGTTTCCTTTTGTATGTCAATCAGTGTTGTTGCCTTGCCATTTGACAAAATCTGGACTTTTTGGATTGAATATACTGTCTCTATTGCCTGAATAATATTTTCACCAAAGTCCCTTCTCTCCAATACCAGAAATAAATAATTCCAAGGAATATTATCAAACGCTTTTGTTGCATCAAAAAAATAAAATAAAAAATAAAAAAACAAATTAAAAAAATCAAAACCTCCCATGCCTTTTCTAATGATATGAATCAGCCTTCCTCTGCCTGCCCTCCCATCACTTGTATGTGGTCCAACACAGTTGGAAGGCACCAAGCTGGGAAAGGCTGAATAAACCACTCCCAATTGTAGTTATGTTTGTGGGGTGGGAACAGATTGGAAAAATAAATGGAAAGGAAAAAAAACACTGATGATCCTCTCAGTGCAGTTCATTGGAAAACACATACAGAGATTTGGTAGTAAAAGTCCATGTCATTCCTAATCTTGATTTGAATTCCTGAAGTTAACAACCCTTTTATTTAGAGAAACCGCCCTGGTTGTAGATGCTTGGTTAACAACTGTGTTTTAAGCAGTGGCTTTTGTTTTGTTTTGTTTTGCAGTTGGCTTGTTCAGTCATTGCTCAGCAGAAACACATTAAACACACACACGTTTGCCTTTTGACTGATCGAACCAATCGTATCCTCCCGCAGGAGCTAGTTCCACAATGCTCACAAATTATATATTTGCTGGAAACCACAAAGTTTTAGCCCAATATTTCTAATCAGTATGTGAAAAGAGGTTCCCTCCCACAGCCCATTGCTTCCAACACCAACTGCTGCACATATTCTATTCTTTCACCTCCCATGCTCTGAATCATTCCTGACTCCTTCTGTTTCTAAGGTCAGTTCCAGAAGAAGGTTTTTTTTCACGCCGTTGCCCTGCCTCACTCACTTAGCTCTATGGGGAGCACCACCCAACATGCCTTCCACTCGCCAGCTTCCCATGTTTTTCCACCAGAGCTTCTGTTGTTTTATTTTTCTTATTGGGAAAATCTCTTAAGGAGAAAAAGAGAGTTGTTGCACAGTGGGCCTTCTTGGTGGCTGCTCCCAGGCTCTGGAATTCTCTTGCTAGAGAGGCTGGAATAGTTCCTTCTTTGCTATCTTCCCATGGGAAGATAGCATTTTTTTTTTTTTTTGGCTGGCATTTGAGACCCTTGGGAACAGGGTCTTTAATGAAGAAGTACATTTTCTATTTTTTTTAATGCGCTTGATTTTAATTACTTTTAATTCTGTGGATGCTTTGGTGTGATGTATATTTTTAGCTGTATCTACAGCACCTGGTAGTCATTGGTGGTCTCCCATCTAAGTACTAATCAAGACTGACTCTGCTTAGCTTCCAAGATCAGACAGGATCTGGTGCCTTTAGAGTATTTAGTTCCTATAAGTGCTGAGAAGACTTTCCAGTTTTTTCAGTGACACTAAGGGTGGCTCCAAACAAGGCTTTAGGCACATCATTGCCCTGGCTTATTCACTGAGTTTCAGACGATGGTATGAGAAATGGCTTCCTCTTGTAAGCCTCTTTATTGTTCCACTGCTTTTTTTTTCTTTTTTTTCTTACTGCAGAAAGCCTCTTAAAGAAGAAAAGATGGAGTAGTTGCATAGCACCTTCTAATGGCTAGCATGAAGAACCTTCCATCTGGAAATACTCTGTGGCTAAAATCCTTTACACATGCTTACCCGGCAATGATTCCCACAGAACAGAGTGAATTTTCCTGCAGAGTAGACATGCATAGTGCTGCACAGTATTTTTAATGGTTTTAATGTGTTACATAGAATAATGGATATATCCTTGAGAAAGCAATGCAAGAAAAGTGTAAGAAAAGTGTGGTTTTGCCTTTCTTGACTACTCCTGTTCCCTGCATCAAAGCTAACTGTGAAATTATGCTTGAATAATGGGTGCATCACACAGTCCCAGAAAACTCTGTGATAGGTTTGCCTTAGGGTTGCCATAAATCAGAAACAATATGAAGGCTCCCAACAAATTCACTTCACAAAGATAAGTGTCATGCTCTTTTCGTGCAATGAACTACCCCACACCAACATATTAGGAGACTGAGGAAGATATTAACAGACAAAGCATGTTGTTGAGGTATTTTAATTGTATTTTTGCAATTGATCTTTAATAAACAAAGGAGGCCAAGTCCCTGCTCCCCGCCCCCCCACCAGACTTTGAAGAGGAAAAGTGCATGTTCCTTCTGCATGTGTAAGATTTCTGACTGAATCACTGGCACCAGTTAGAAGGACCTCTGTTCTAGATGAAGGTGTAGGGAAAGCATTTCCTTTTTAGAAGAGTTCTGGTCAGCTGAACTTCCTGGTATAGTGCTATGTTGACCAAAATGTTCATTCAGTGGAGAGCAGCTATATATGCACAAAAAGTTTTCAAAGCATTTCCTACCACCACTGCTACCTACGCACTGTAGTGCCACTTGCAAATTTGTGGTAGAGCATTGAAGCTCTTTGAGCCTTTTTTATACACAAGCTAGTTGTTGAGATGTAGAACTTTGGGTGGCAACAATGCCATCCCACATCCTTTGGAGCAGGACTGGGACTGCAGAAGAGTGAGCCCAATCTTCTGATGTGGCAGAAAACTCTTGTGACTATAAAATCTTGACTCTATATAGATCAAGGAATTCACTATCAAAGTTATCAGTGGTTACTTAGGATGCAAAGAATACCCACAATTTTTTCTCATCTTTGACAGGAAAAAAACTTGTTTCAATTCAGGACATAATCAAGAAACATTTGCTTTGTATAAATAAAATAAAATAAAACATTTCCATTTTGCATAAAAGTGTATTTACATAAATAATTTTTTCCAAAAAGTCCCAAAGTTGAAAAATGTGCAAAAACCTCTCTTGCAATCTCTCCCAGTGGGAGAAAAACTTTTAGAAATGTCTGTTCTTGCAAGTACAAGTACAAATGAATCCCAAACTGGAGGGGGCTATGGCACTAATTTCTTGCTGAAAGTTTTCCTTTACTGGATTTTAAGTAAACGGAATGCTTGATAGTGTCATAGGCGCTGTCTGTCTCGTGCCAGGCAGTGGAGGTCAGGGCCAGCAGGAGGCCATTTGACAGACAAACTGAGACAGCCAGCAGTTCAGCAGAGCTTGACTGTTCATAGGTGGAGCAGAAGCATAGTCAAAAGTTGGTCCAATAGTTCAGGAATCCAGTGGGCAGCAAGGTCAGACAGTCCAGAAAGCCTGGAAGACAGTGAGTCTGTAGCACACAAAGACAATGGCCAGCAGACACAAGTTGTTTCTGGCGTTGGGCCACCACCCTCTGCTTTCCTTAAAAAGGCTGGAGCCAGCTGGCTTTAATCCCAGCCTGACTAATTCCTGGTGCTGTTGTGTTTGCTTGCCCTCCTTTAAGGTTGCTGTTCACCTGGAGAAACTGACTCCTGGCCCATGACAGATTGTTCAGGTCTTTGGTCTGATCTAGTCTGGCACTTCTTATGACCTTGTATGTGCCATGCACTCATGCTAAATCTACACTTTCAACAGCAGGAGGCAAGAAGAGTCTTCAGCAGGAAATATGGGCTGCACTATTTCAGACTCAGGGCAGGGGGAACCAGATATTTAAAATGAATCCCTGCTAGTACATTAAAAAAAATGACTTGGTTGTGTCCTTTCTCTTTGTTTCAGTTGTCTTCACAGAAGGAAGTGTGGCTTTAAAAAATGAAGAATCATTTAAACAGTAGCCTTCATTCTTAATCTGAAATGGTGTAGCCCACACTCCCATTTCATGTTGCTTCATATGTAGACCAGGCATAACTATACTTCAACTGGAATATGTCATCAAAGCACCATCATCTATTATTATTATTATCATTATTATTTTGGGGGAGAGATGGAGTTTTACCAGTTTATACCATTGTAACCATCATGGTTTCATCTCAAGGAATTCTGGCACAGGTCATTTTGTAAAGTACTTCAAAATAGTGGCTAGACAGTTCTAGTGCACTCCCCTGAACTATAGTTCCCAAGGTATCTTGATGTAATTCTTAATTTTCTCCAAGTGCCTCACAAGCTACAAATCTCAGAATTCATTAGGATGCTAGCTCACTAAAATTACAAATCCCAGGGTTCATTAGGATGCCAGAGGTCTTTAGGATTGACCATGAAAGTTAAAAATCAGTATTAGACTGATATAATTGTGTCCAGCAGATATATCTGGGATATAAATTGAGAATTAGTAGAACTAAACACAGTTATTCAAAGAGATAGCCATATTAGTCTGTTACTTCATTTTAAAAAGTGGTGAGGGAGGTGTTTTTTTTAAACAACATATTCTCCTTTGTACAACCTGCCCTTTGGTAATAGAATTATGGAATCACAGAGTTGGAAGAGACCACAGGGGCCATCAAGTCCAACTCCCTGCAATGCAGGAACACACATCAAAGCATTCCCAACAGATGGCCATCCAGCCTCTGCTTAAAAACCTCCAAAGGAGGAGACTCTACCACACTCCGAGGCAGCATATTCCACTGCTGGACAGCTCTGACCATCAGGAAGTTCTTCCTGAGGTTCAAGTGGAATTTCCTTTCCTGCAGCTTGAATTCATTGCTCCTTGTCCTAGTCTCTGGAGCAGCAGAAAACAAGCCCGCTCCCTCCTCAACAGGACATCCCTTCAAATATTTAAACGTGACTATCATGTCCCCTCTTAACCTTCTCTTCTGCAGACTAAACATTCCCAACTCCGTAAGTTGTTCCTCATAGGGCATGGCTTCCAGACCCTTCACCATTTTGGTCGCTCTCCTCTGGACACATTCCAGCTTGTCGATATCCTTCTGAGATAATGGGGCTTCCCATTATCTAGGCTTAGCAAAGGGGGATACTTCCTCTCCAGGTAAACCAAGGGTTAATGAGGTCTTGGGATTAGATTACATTTTAGGTGGGTCAGCATCATAGGTCACAGGGTGAGAACTGACCAATCAAGAAGGAAAGAGGTGGGCATCTTGGAGATGCTTCGAGATCCTTCCAAGGAGGAAATATAAAACTTCTGGGAGGCCATGTGGCCGGGAGGAAGAACAGGAAAAGAGAGAACAAAGAGACATCTGAGAGATGAGATCTGTGCCAGTCGTAGGCAGGCAGGCATGTCTTGCCTCCTGGCTTCTTTCTTCTAAGATCATCTGTGAGTACTAGATTAAAGTAGTTAGCCATGTTAAGGTTGTTTATTATTTTGGAGAGTGGCTGATCTTAAGAATGTATCTGTGCTTTTAGATCTGTTTTTTGTAACTACTTGTAACTTAAGCGTGCCTGGGAGGGGAGAGCCTCTCAAGTGTGATATTGTCTTGTTTATTTGCATGCCTGATTAAATACTTTCTGTAAAACCTCTGTTTCTCTCCATTCCCATGTCAGCCTTTGGCACATGCTAGCTAGGACTTCTCTCACTCAGAAGCGAGAGAGGGGGAAGGTCTTTGAACACAGGGATTGATAATCTATTGAACAGTCTCCCACTGTGCTGTTCAGTCAATTCATAATTCAGTGGGTGGTGGCAGCAAGAATTAATAACGCTGAGAGAATTGCCAGCCTTTGCCAAGGATGAGAGTCAACCTTGGGGGGCTGGTATGAACCCCAGTTTAACTCTGGAATCCCCATTCTAGTATGACACCTTCTTGAATTGAGGTGCCCAGAACTGGACACAGTATTCCAAATGAGGCCTAACCAATGCAGAATAGCGTGGTACCATTACCTCCATTGATCTAGACACCATACTCCTATTGATACAACCAAGAATCGCGTTGGCTTTCTTGGCGGCCTCATCACATTGCTGACCCATGTTCAGCTTGTGATCTACCAAGACTCCTAGATCCCTTTCACATATACTATCCAGCCACGCGTCCCCCATCCTATATTTGTGCATTCCATTTTTTCTGCCTAAGTGTAGGACTTTATATTTCTCTCTGTTGATATTCATTTTATTAGCTTTGGCCCAGCTCTCCAATCTGTCATTCTGAAATTTGATCCTGTCCTCTGGTGTATTTGCAACCCCTCCCAATTTGGTGTCATCTGCAAATTTGATCAGCATGCCTTCCACTCCTTCATCCAAGTCATTGATGAAGATGTTGAATAGCACTGGGCCCAGGACAGAACCCTGTGGCACCCCACTAGTCACTTCTCTCCAGGATGAAAAGCAGCCATTGGTGAGCACCCTTTGGGTTCGGTAGGTCAACCAATTACCAATCCACCTAACAGCAGCCCTGTCCTGCCCACATTTTAGTAGCTTCTTTGCAAGAATGTCATGGGAAACTTTGTCAAATGCCTTACTGAAGTCAAGATAGGCTATGTCTACAGCATTCTCTTCATCTATCAAGCTTGTAACCCTATCATAAAAAGAGATAAGATTAGTCTGGCATGATTTATTTCTGAGAAATCTATGTTGATTTTTAGTGACGTCATTGCTCTCTAAGTAATTACAACTGACTGTTTAATGATCTGCTCTAGGATCTTTCCTGGTATTGATGTCAGGCTGACTGGGCGATAATTATTTGAGTCCTCTTTTTCCCCTTCTTGAAGATGGGGATGACATTTGCCCTCCTTCAGTTTGCTGGGACTTCTCCTGTTCTCCAAGAGTTCTCAAGGATTATTACAAGTGGTTCAGAAATGACTTCTGCCAGTTCTTTTAATACCCTTGGATATAATTCATCTGGCCCTGGAGACTTGAATTCATCTAGCTTAGCCAAATATTCCTGTACTACGTCTCTACTTATTCTGTGCTGCATTTCCCCTACTTCCTCATCTGCTTCCCATCCCCTAGATTGAGTACTTCTATCATTTTGGGAGAAAACTGAGGCAAAGAAAATGTTGAGTAGTTCTGCCTTCTCTCTTCCCTCTGTTATTAATTGGCCGTCTTCTCCACGCAGCGTCCCTATCATTTCCTTGTTTTTTCTTTTGCTGTGGTCATATCTAAAAAAGCCCCTTTTTATTGTTTTTAATGTCTCTGGCAAGCTTGAGTTCATTTTGTGCTTTAGCTTTTCTGACCTTCTCCCTACCTCTCCTGGCTATTTGCTTGAATTCCTCTTCGGTGGCTTCACCATTCTTCCATTTCTTGTACATGTTTTTTTTTAACACTTAGCTCAGCTGAGAGTTCTTTAGTCAACCATTCTGGTTTTTTTAGACACCTGCCATTTTTCCTCCTTATTGACACAGTTTTCAATTGTGCCTTCAGTATCTCACTTTTAAGAAACTCCCATCCATCATGAACTCGTTTCTCTTTTAATATTCTTGACCACAGGATTTCAGCAAGTAATCTCTAAGTTTACAGAAATCAGCTTTCTTAAAGTTTAGGATTTGTGTCTGGCTACACTTGGCTTCTCCTTCCCACTGAATGACAAACTCCAAACGAGTATGGTCATTCCCCGCTAAGGATCCCACCACCTCCACCTCATCAACTAGGTCATCCCTGTTGGTCAGGATCAGATCTAAAATAGGCGATCCCCTTGTTGTCTCTTCTATCTTCTGGACCATGAAATTGTCTGCAAGGCAGAGAGGAACCAGTTGGACCTTTCGGTCTTGGCAGAGTTTGACTGCCAACAAATATCTGGATAATTGAAATCTCCCATTAACACTGCATCTTTCCTTTTTGAATGGGTGGTCATCTGCTCCAGGAAGGCCTCATTCAAGTCCTCAGGCTGGCCTGGAGCCCTGTAGCAAAACCCCACAATCACATCTCTATTGTTTCTTGCTCCCTTAATTCTTACCCAGATGCTCTCAACTTCGCTTCCCAGATTTAAGTCATGGATCTCTTCACAGGTGAAAACATTCTTGACATATAAGGCTCCTCCTCCTCCTTTCTTATTTGGGCTATTTTTGCGAAATAGGTTATACCCCCCCTATTCCTACATTCCAGTCATGAGATTCATCCCACCCGGTTTCAGTGATGCCTATTAAATCATAAGTTGAGCATGAAATGTATTGGAGAAAAAGACTTTAGAATTATGACAGAGGATGATGTCTAGAATTTGATGCAGTCAAAATCTCTACAGTAAGACCCCCGTATCTGCGGATTCATTATCCACAGATTCAGTTATCTGCTCTTGGCTCCCGGCCATCCTGGGATTGGCCTGGGCCAGTGGCAGGAGGTGGCTTTCTGCCCGCCAGTGGTGGCCCTGGCCCAATCCCAGTGGCAGTGGCTGGAAAAAGAGCAAAGAGCAGCAGATGGTGCTCCTCCCCACCTCCTGGCATGGGGCGTGGGCTGATCTTGCAAGTGGTGAGCAGAAAAAGAGCGAGGAGCACTGGATCATGCTCCTTCCCACTTCCTACCATGGGGCTCTGTCCCAATCCTGCTCTCCTTGCTCTTTTTCCATCTCCTGTTGGCAGGATCAGACTGGCCTGGGCCCGATCCCAGTGGTGGCGAGTGGCAAAAGAGCAGGGTGTGCCAGATCATGCTAGTCCCCCCTCCTGCCACTGGGCCCGGGCCTGATCCAGCTCTCCTTGTTTTTTTCCATCTGCTGCCAGTGGCATCAGGCTGGCCCGGGCCCAATCCCAGTGGCGGAGAGCAGAAAAAAAGCAGGGTATGCCAGATTGCACTCGTCTTCACCTCCTGCCAGAGGGCCCAGGCCCGATCTGGCTCTCTTCTTTTTTTCTGTCTGCCGCTGGCGGGATCAGGCCAGCCTCGGCCCGATCCCAGTGGCGGCAAGCGGAAAAAGAGTGGGGTGTGCTGGATTGTGCTCGTCCCTACTTCCTGCTGCCCACCTGGGGCCCAATTGCAATCAGGCCCCAGCGGGTGGCAGGGCGTTTGCTACTATCAGTGGATTTCAGTATCCATGATGGGGCCTGGAACCAATCCCCCATGAATACGGGGATCCTACTGTATTTAAATATGTTTTTAAGACTAGAGTCCATTCCTTGAAAGTCCTTCATAGGTAGCATTTTACTCCAGTATGACTGAGATCGATTAATGATTGTTCAGATGCAAGAACTGATCAGGGCAGTTGTTGACCAAGGAACCTGGAGATGGCTCATTCATGGGGTCATCGTAAGTCAAAGTTGATTTGACAGCAAATAAAAACAACAAAATTGTTGGAGAAGACACATGGTGGTTTTGCTGGCCTGTTGAGCAGTTTGAGGGCAAAGTCTTTTCTGAAATAGGAATCAAATATTTAAGCCCTCTCCCTCTATTGAACTATTGTCCCTGTTTATAGGAGAAAATGGCCAGTTCATGTTTAAAGATTTAATGATTTTCATGTACTTAATGGATTGCATGGAAATGGCATTAGGATGGAAGGGATCAAGGGTATAGATTCTGATGTGAACACAAAAACTCACTTACTGACTGAGACTGAGTGAAATGAACCACGCACAATCAACAGATAACTTTTATAATGTCTGGCATGCATTTATTGAATGCGTTAATAGCAATTCTGGTGTTCTCTGTCTGCCCAAGAGGCATGCAAAATTAGCAGTGATGTACTTTCATGATCCATGGCTCTAATTTATAAATTTGATCTGAAAGAAATATTGCGATCTTACACCTTTTAATCATCAACCTTACATTCTGCCAGATAATTCTGCCTCATTATTTTTTCTTGGTAATGATTCTATCTTAAATTTTAAATGAAACTTTAAAAAAGGAGGAGAAGGAAAAGGAATCTTTTGGTAGCTTTAAGACTAACTACAGTGGTCCGTCTACTTTTGTGAGGGTTCAGGGTGCAGAATGCTCACAAAACTGGAAAAAACTGCAAATAATTCCCCCCTTCTCGTGCTCTCCCCATTCCTTTCTGGGGCTCCTTCCTTTCATTCCCTTGCCTTTTGCACAGTGGGGCCAGAAGGAGGTCCAGAAGGGAGAAGGAGGGTGTGCACTCACATGCCTTCTCTCCCTCTTCTCTCAGTGCAAGTTCTCAGTGCCAGGGCCAGAGGCAAGGGAATGGGAGAGGGGAGCTCTGAAGGGGAGAAGGTGTATGTGTCTGCCTCCCCCCAATTCCTATGCCTTTTGCGTGGACGCTTGCCTTCCTCTCCATGCCTGGCAAAATGCAAGGGAGTGAGAGGAGGAGAATGGGGAGGGAAGGCAATCACATGCTTCATGAATAATCAAATTCATGAAGGTCTAACCCGTGAATGTGGAGGAAGGACTGTAGTTAATTTCATGGACTGCAGCTCCTCTGTGCATTTGAAGAAGTGGGCTGTAGTCCACAAAAGCTTTTGCAGAAATAAATTAGTGACTCATAAAGGTCCCACCACTGTTCCCCTCTTTTAAACTAAGGTAGTTAAAATTTACATATGGAGATGGGGTTGTTTCATACATGCATAAACATTCTTCAGAGATTCATTTTAGAGGAGCTAAATAACTTAAAGATTTTTTGAAAGTGTTACAAGGTATAGGTCCCTGCTTTTACCCAAGCATTCTTGCTTACATCCAGTTTCAGTTGAAATCTATTATCTTAAATAAACTGTTTTATGATTAGCCTCTTGGTGTGTATTTTTATTTTATTTTGACTGACAGTCTCAGTTTGCATTGTAGTGCTTTTGAAACATATTTCTTTATAAACAACTAGCGTATATACCTGATGTTGCCAAGGATTTGCTTTTCTCATAGCTAGTATTTGTTAGAAAGATTTGAGATCCCGTGTCTTGAATTCTCCAAACTGTCTTGTCCAGTACCTATAACTTTTCTCCATATTCCCCAATCCAATCTGTATTCAGAGTTATTAACATGCACAGGTTGGGTTCCTGAGGGAATATACTGTCCTCCTCCTTGCTGCTAGGCCTTATCTCCATAGCAACTGGCCTATTCAAGGTGGACACAGTTGACTGAGGCCCAAGAGTTCTCTGGTTGAGAATTCTAAGGGACCCTACCTAAACTGTAAACCCTAGGATTCCATAGAATCTTCTTAGGCAGCCAATCATATGAGCTCTTCACCTGACACAGACAGACAAGCTTTGATTTTTGTATATTAGAAGATTAATCTAGGCTCAGAGCCTAGAAAAGTTACTGTTTGAATGAGACTTTCCAGAACTCCCCTTCCACAAGAACTTGCTGCGCAGGTTGAGAAGTCTGGGAATTCTAGTGCAAAATAAAATGTAACATTAGCTCTGCCTTGGACTCTGTACTTTTCTACAGACTGTTGTCAATGGGAATTTCAATCTCTTTCTTTTTCCTCTGAGGGGTGAATTTGCCATTCCAGAAGCAAAGGACACCAGCGCACACCTCATCTGTATACAGTGCCAAGCAAATCATGGATTGTTGGTTTGGCAGCCCTTCCCCCATTGATTCATGTGCTTGAGCTCTGTGGGAAATCTATGCATGAACTCCATAGCTGCATTCATTGAAAACAAATGACTCCGTATAACAAGTTGACGTTCAGTGACCACATGCTTTGGAAAGCAGGAGGATTAGATTCATGCTTCAATTCATATCATTGTTGACTAGATCCTATTTCAGAACTTACTGCATGCTTTCACTAGCACTAAGCATCTACAGACACTGTGCATTGCTATTAATCACAGTCTGCCTACAATAGCACCATGCGAGTTTCTGCTGTTTTACAGGTATGTAATATAAAACTGTGAGAGTCAGCTTAGTGTAGTGGTTTGCGTACTGGACTATGACCCTGGAGATCAGGGCTTGATTCCCTGTTTGGTCATGGAGACATACTTCTTGACCTTGAATGTGTCACACAATCTCAGCCCCAGAAAAACCTGTGATAGGTTTGCCTTAGGGTTGCCATAAGTTTGAAACGACTTGAAGGCACACAACAACAATGTAAAAATGTAGGGGAAATATTCTAAAGGGCAACATCTACCAGTCCAGTTTTACCTGTGTGAAGCTACAGTGCCTTAATCAGCAAAGTTGCCTTATTCTTGATAAAGAACAATGAATGAAAAAAAATATTTCAGGACAAGCAGATTTCAATGTTATACAGTTATTACTCTTCTGCAGTAATCTGTATGTGGAATTTCAGCTGACTTTCTACAATTCAGGTCTTTTAGGTGTGTTTAGTCCACTATGTTCCTTCACATTCGTGGGTCTAATACAATGTCGGCAAAAGGGAGGCTGGAATCCTCTTGGTGAGTTACTAGTGTAGCTGGGAGTTGAGAGCCAGTACAGTATAGCTGATGACATGGAGAAGAGTTTTCTTCATAATTTCCTCTGATGATGATGATGGTGCTGGTCACTTTGCAGGCCATTTCATTGTGTAAGCTACCCCATGCCTACAGTGGTATAGTCCAACAAGTCAAGCCTTTGACAAAAGGAGGAAATCACTTCATGTAACAAGGTAGGTGGGTGAGAGCCAGTTTGGTGTATTGGTTTGAACACTGGACACCAGGGTTTTATTTCCTGCTTAACCATGGAAACCCACTTGGTGACCTTGGGCACATCATACACTCTCAGCCCCAAAAAACCCTGTGAGCCATAGGGTCACTATAAGCTGCAAACAACAACAACAACAGCTGGGAGTTAGGTTAGTGTCACTACTTTTGCAGAGGTTGCACAAGGAAGTATTATGTCTCAACTTGCATGAATTTCCCCCCCATCTATGTAAGGGCTGCCAGACAGTGCCAAGGTACAGCTCTGCTTTCCCCGCAACCTGACAATCCCTTGATTGCCCACGAAGGACACCAGGAGAGGTCCCTTGCATGATCAACCAACTGAACACTGCTCTTCTAGATTTCCTCTGTAAGAATTCTGGTGGATGTTTTGCTCTACCAGCATTAAATAGGATTTAAACCAAAGCGTGCATGTGAGCATACCACTTGAAACAGCAGGCTTGTTTTTTTTAAAAAAAATATTTATAAGTTACGCTAAAACTGTATTCTGTCTAAGCACCATTGGATGTATATGATTTTTTTAAAAAATGCAGGTGAAAAGAAGTGTTTTCCCACAAATTTACAAACTGATTAAGAAAATGTATCACTTTACTGATATAAAATTGATATAAAATATACTTGTGATGCTAAAGTGAAGAGATGTAGCAAAAAAGTTCAGTTGTGCACATAACAATCATGTCTCCTTTAAAAAAAAAACAGAAGAGCACAAATATGATCTATCCTTGTGGAGGCTGTGCTGCAGATTCCCTTTTTCAAGTATAAGAAAATCAGATGCTATAAGCTCTCCCACAGAAATGAAGGAAGCCCAAGGAATGTACAGAAGAACAACAACATGGTGAAATAATGTAGACAACTTTTTAAAAGTGTGAGTGAACAAACAATGAAAATTCCAGAGTAAGCACTCACTGTAGAAATTCTGTGTTTGTTCACCTCTAGTCCAAAAGCAAGCACAATTCCCCTCTGTGTTTGGTGGCTCCACTGATTATCCAAGCTGGAGAGGAATCTCTATCCTGTTTCCTGGCTCCCTCTTGCCTCTTTCTCCTAATGCTAGCCTGGTTATCCCTGGGAGGCTAACATTCCAGGTGGCAGGGTGAATTGTAAATGTCTTCCTACCATTGATGGGTACTGACACTACTGCTGCTATTGCTACGTGAGGGAAGTAGAAGTGGAAGGCAAGGTAGAGTAGGGGGTCACAAGGGCTCATGTGATCTGAGGAACACTTAGGAACACTATTTAGTACTGAGAATGTCATTAGGGGTGTGATGTGATTTCCAAAATTTGGAATTGGACTTGTAGCCTAGCTACTTTCTGATTTAGGACTGTGGACTTGTGACCCAGCTACTTTCTGATTTCAAATCAGACTGTTCATCAACACAACATGGTCTATTTTGACTGGCAAGGTATCAGGCAAGCAAGAGTCTCTCGTTTCCCTTGCCACCTAATGACTTTTCTTAATTGCAGATTTTACAGATTGAATACAAGCCCTTTTGTTGCCCAAGCATATAATCTGTCATTGAGCAAAGGTTACTTCCCTGTATGGAAGTAAACTGAGATGGGAAGAATTCATCCGACACTAATTGGAACTTGGATAATCTACTTGGCTTCTATATTAAACCTTCAACATTTCACTAAGCCAAGCCTTGAAACCATGGAAAAGGACGCCTAAGAGCTATGGTGCGGATTGCCAAGATTGATTGACTTCAGTGGAAAGAATAGACTGTTACGACTTTCTTCAGGGGAAGAGGAGATGTTTGTCATAGGGGAACATCAGACATGTTGGCTCTCTTTATGTATATTGTGTACTATGGACTTATTGGACATAGTCCTGACATTCTGGCTCAGGAATCCAGTTTGGTCCAGAAATACGGTTAAAGCTGAAGAATGCTTGATGATATAATGCATCAGGGAGGGAGACACACAGTATACATGCTTCAGGCTTGATTTAATGAAAAAGGACTGTTTTCCTGTATTTTGAGGGTGGAGGATTGGTGAGTTGAGGAGGAGGTAACACAGACATCTAACCATTTACTGTCACTACCAGCTATGTAATCTACTTGTTCACAAGTAGCTAAAGCAGAGAAATCCTCTGGCCATTGAACAACATCAGTCTAAATTTGTGCTTAACCAAAATTATTCACTAATAACTGCTTAGTTTCTCTTCATTATCTGCCGTGTGCATGACACAATTCTAGAAAAAGGCCCTCATATGTTCAAGTTGTTTGTAATAACTATACACATATCAGGTGTGTGAATGAAGATGTACAGCAACAGATGGGCCAGGGGCCTAGCCCTTTGGGACATCCTCCACACTGGGTTGAATAACAATTCTGGTATCTCAACCAGGGAGTCTGTTAGAGGGACCAAGAAGATGTGAGGAGAAACCCTTTGTTTCTTATTCTACAAAAAGGTTGTACTCTGTGGATGTGAGAAAAATAGCTCTGGCGTGTACAGTGATAGAAAGGGGGTATTTGTATTCACTTGATGGAGGTCAGTGAGGCATAGCTTTCCTTTTCAGTAAGTGGTCACAGAACGTTCTCTTTACAGTACACTCCACTGGGGTACATGCAGCCTTACCTCAGTATTTCCTGGGCCAGAGCTAGATAGCTAGCTAGCTAGCTAGCTAGCTAGCTAGCTTGCTTGCTTGCTTGCTTGCTTGCTTGCTTGCTTGCTTGCTTGCTTGCTTGCTTGCTTCCTTCCTTCCTTCCTTCCTTCCTTCCTTCCTTCCTTCCTTCCTTCCTTTTGAGCAGGCTTCAGCTTTCATTCTTTCCTCCCTGCCTCTTCTGTTCTGCTTTGTACCTTGAAAATATACATCTCTTCTATGAGGAACGAAAATTTTATGTTCAATATAGTAATGTTTTCCATAATGGTCACATGTCGATGGATACTTGTTTGGCAGGATTATTTTTCCTTGTATTTTGTTTGACCCAAAGATAACTATGAAAGGAGTTATTATATACAGTACCAAGAGAGCCAACATGATGTAGCAATCTGAATGTTGGACTAGGACCCCTGAAGACTAGGATTCAAATTCCTGATCAGCCACAGAAACCTGCTGGGGAAGCTTGGGCAACTCACATTCTCTCAGCTTCAGAAGGTGGCAATGGAAAAACCACTCTGAATAAATCTTGCCAAGAAAATCCCATGATAGTTTCACTTTAGGGGCACCATAAGT
This sequence comes from Iguana delicatissima, assembly GCA_948472985.1. NCBI lineage: Eukaryota > Metazoa > Chordata > Lepidosauria > Squamata > Iguanidae > Iguana > Iguana delicatissima. The sequence goes on along the minus strand of CAOKZL010003245.1, from coordinate 15,757 downwards.
TGGAATCAAGTTGAAATCCTAGTAAGTTAATTAAACTCACTGGTGCTGCTGCTCCATTATAGGTGTCATACTAGAGATGGCAGACCCATAGTATCTCCACTGGGTCTGTGGACACCCAGTGAGGCACACCTTCAGTTCATCATCAATTATATAGACAGTGGTGGAGTAGGGTTGCCAGGTTGTAGGGTCTCACCCAGTTTCTCCACTTTCAGTTGATCATCTCTGGGCAACAAGGTGGTGGCTGTTGAAATTCTCCATCTTTCATGGCCTCATCTTTGGATGAGAGACAAGGCTGCAGGTAAACTTCTAGCCAGAGGAAGGACATTCTTGCTGGCTATGCAGCTTCTAGCACTTTGCAAAAGTTAAGTAGTTTAAATCAAGTACTGTATTGCAATTTGCAAAGAGACTTAATTCCCAACTGAGAAAACAGGTTCTGTGTGTGTGTGTGTGTGTGTGTATTTGAATGACAAGTTGTGAGCGACTGTGGTTGCTACTTAATACATAACAGTTAATGACATCACCAGGACTGTTCCTAGGTTTCAGGTTTTGGCCTTGAGATCTCAGATGCTGTGGTGATCTTGACATGGCAACCCTATCGGGGAGAGACCAGTTGTTCCAGTCTTGCAGTTAGCAATATGAGGACAGCAGTCTCCACCAGAATTATGGGGAGGTGGCTTTAAACCTCTGGTGATCCCAGTGCAACCAAGGCTGCTGTTTCTCTGATGGCACTTGGCTTCATTTGGGTTGCTGAAATGTGGCAGGGGAAGGGCTCTTGGTACATACATATGCATGGTGGATGTGTAAGCAGAGATAGGAAAGTTAGTAGAATAGTGCCATTACATTATATTGACACTTAAAAAGCCCGACAAAATACATTACTTTCATGCTTTGTTTAATAGTTTTCCTTTACATTGATAACATTTATGTTAATTTCACTTGATATTTACATTTATGTTATGTTACTGCATGAATATACATATACAGGAAGGATGCAAGAAGAAAAAAATTTGCCAGGATCCTGTGCTAGGAGACATATGTGCTCATGTAGCTACGTCTCTGTAGTTGTGTCTCCCAATACTAACCCCCCAACTCACTTTCTATGCTGTGCAGCCACCTGTCACATCATGGCTATTTCCCGATTACCTGAGAGTGGGGAAATCAGTGTCAACACATCTAGCTATTTTTCTGAAGCTGGCCACATTGCATCAGACCCTGGCAGGGACCTCCAGATGACATCCCTGCAATGCACCAGAAAATCTAGAAGCACTCCTCGCTCAGAACTAAAGAAACTACTATCCACAGGCAGTGATGTATTTAAGTCTTTTACTCCAAGTCAAGTCTCAAATCTCTACATTCAAGTCTCAAGTTAAGTCTCAAGTCTGGGAGCCAACTTTATATCCCAACCTGTATTCCAGAATATTTGGATAGAGTTGAATAAAGTCAGTTTTAACAATTTAAGCAGAGTTGGTGTTTCACATTTGCAGTTTTGCCATCTGCAGCTTCAGAAATGGGGAACAGGATCCTTCTTACTCCCCCTTCCTGAAGATGGAGATTTTTGTGCCAGTGGGCATAAAAGAGTTTGCAGCTTCAGAAGTAGGGAGTAAGATCCTTCTTACTTCCCATTTCCGAAGAATTATTCAGAAGTGGGGAATAGGACCCTTCTTACTCCTCATTACTGAAGCTTCAAAAGCTTTAGAAGGAAGTATCTGTCCTTCTCAAGCCCATTGCCTAACCTGTTTGCTGTTCCCATCTGAGAAATGTGCCCACACTTTGGACTTGAGGCAGAATGTGAGCAGTAGGCAAAAAGAGATGGAAGCATTGTTCAAAATCATACAGTTTCTGGATGAATGTGTTATATTATTGAAACAAGGGCAGCAAGCCAGTCAGTAAAAATACACAGGTCTCGAGTCGAGTCGAGTCGAGTCAGTGCATCCTTTATTCTGAGTTGAATCACTGAAGCAACTTAAGTCTGACTTGAGTCCGAGTCAATCAAATCAAGTCTACATCACTGCCCACAGGTATGTGAGTTCTTTCTGTACATGTGCATGGATGTGTCATGCTTGATGTGTAGTTGTTAGGAATATATTGTAAGATTTTGGTTGGTATAAATAGCAATATTCAATCCTTGCAATGCTTCCAGTTACAAGAAAGTAGCTGGATGAATCACTGCTGATCCCTCAGCTCTCTGACAAGCCTGAAACAGCCATGTTGGGGGCGGGCTGTTTGGCTTACAAGGAGGATTTTTGAGCAGCTTTGATCATTGTGTGCTTGGAAAAGAATCCAACTTATCCAATGACCAAAAAAAGTTAGTTATGATGTCACAAAGGAGCATACAACACCACACAGGATGCCAGCCAATACCGATAAAGAAAATGATAAACTAGACCCAGTGCCTTTCCATTAGCAATATCTAGAAACACCCTACCTCCTCCATCATCAATAACCTGCAAGCACAATATTCAGGGTTTTTTTTTTTTTTAAAGAAACAGAGACTGACTGCTTCTGAGTCATCTTGTGAAAGCTAAATCTTTGATTCTAACAGAATCTAATTCTGCTTGGAAAAAACCAGATCCTCAAGCATGGTTTTAGATAATGTGTGTCTAAGTTTTCTTCCCTTTTTGCAAATTAGAATGATAACAGCCAAACCCCAGCCAGAAGAAATATATACATTATGATCAATATAGGCAGAGTTGCAAAAACAGGAGCCCACCAATTGGCATTTCTCTTAATTAGTTCAGGGGAGGTATAATTGCAGCCAGGGCCCTGCATATAGTTGATTTATCACCTTGATTACTTTGGAGACTAAGGACCTTTCCACACTACACTGTTAGAGTGCTATTATTCCACTTTCAACATCCTATGGAATCCTGGGGTTTGAAGTTTAGGGACGGGCCTTTAGAATTCTCAGCCAGAGAGCTCTTGGGCCTCAGTAAACTAAAAACTCCAGAATTCCAAATGTTGAAAGTGGAATGATAGCACTGTAACAATGTAGTACAGAAAGGCCCTAAGACAGAAGGGCAATTGGATAAAGAACCTGAAATACTGTCCAGGTGAAAAATAGGTGCTTCTTTTTCTGCATATAGATTACAGAAGTTTTGTCTCCCATCTGCAGGAAAGTGGCAGTGCGACCATGTAAAACTAGACACAGAATATCTTGCTGTCGCCAACAGAAAGAAGCAATGTCATTAGATTTTATTCTGTGGGTAAGACAATTCTGTTCAGCTTTGAGGACACACTTCTCTTTGGTCTTGAGAAGAATTTTGCATTGTTTCTTAAAAAGGATTAAGTCTTTCGAAGGTACTGCGAGGCGCCTCTCCTTATAGGTATTAAACTTGGCAATCAGATATTTCTTGGCTGTCATGCATTCCTGGTCAAACCAGTTCTTGGATCTGATGAAAGTGTTCTGAAGCCTTCCTGACTGCTTAACTGTCAGATGGGCCTACGGTATATAAATAATCTACTATTTTTGATCTTCATTTGGAAAAAGTGGAGTTTATTTGGAATAATTTAAAATTACTCTGAAGTCCTTTTGACCTTCCCAAAATCCAATTTAATTTTATAATAGTCAAAGCGTTTCTCATCGTTCTAGAATGGTCAAGATTCTGTCTGATGCTCTGTTTTGTATTTTCTCTCTTCCGTGTGCCCTGTCCTCTTCTCCAAATCTCTCTAGCCTTGTCCCTCATGATTGCTTTCTCTTTGTGTTTCTCTCCCTCCACTTTCCCTTCTCTCATCACACCTGTTACATGTATATCTTTTCCTCCTTCACTTTCTACACTGGAAGGTATTCTTTTCTCACATGTATGCAGCTCTGGGCTTCTTGTTCTTCCTCCTGTTCTTTGCCACCCATCACACTTCATGCTACTCATCACTCCAGCCACCCCTGTGTGTGGAATGGAATACTCCACCAAGGCCTAGGGGGCAGTGAAGGTGGAAATGTGGGGAGGAAAATGTAGCAATTGCAAACCTAAGCCTTCCATATCATTCTTGGGAAAATGCCTTCAAAATTTTAATGCATTTCATTGGCGGAGAGGTACATCTATATTCTGGTTTATTATTTTTTTAAAAAATACATCTCTTATGTAATTAAATCAAGGGTCTCTACATGTATGTATATGGTGGAAGGGGAGATGAGTGGAAGAGGGTGGGAGCAAGGAAGGAGAGAGGAGATGTTCTCCTCTCTTGGCTTTGCTATTACCAATAGTATCCTGGACCTGACCACTTTCCCAAGTGGAAACGTGGATGTTGACTTTCAGGTCCTATGGTAACAAACAAATTTATTACATTGCTTTCCTCCACTGAACCTCTTTCTACAGAATTTGCTGGGGAAGAACAGAGAAACGTTGCTGTTACTCACACTCCTTTGCAACAGCAACACTCAGAAAGGAGTGTGTTGATTCATCATTGTCTAAATGTTTGTAAAGAAGCTCATTTAAGGTCTGGATACAGTAGTCAACAGCCATAAATTCATTGGTTCCTCAAGTCCAAGATGACATAAGTGGACACTTCTCTCTGAAAGTGGAGGGTACTTTTAAGGCTTCTGAATAAAGGCTTCCTTGGAGTCTTTAACCTAGCAAAGCTGAGTGTGGTCCTCTTAGTTTACAGGAGAACAAACACAGGAACATCTTGGAAACTCTTGGCTTTTGAACTGTTTACACAGAATGCACGTTATCCTCTTAGCTACAGCAAGAGACAGGCTCAGCTGTCAAGTATACAAGGTATTATTCTTCCTGGAGATATCCATGTTGTTGTTTGTTTGGATGTTATGATGCATGATTTTACAATGTTATTCTTTTATGATCTAGTTCCTGCATGCTATTTTGATTTGCTGGTTTGGCCTTGACAAATAAACACATATTGGAAGTTTGTGTCCTGGATATATGTTCTGAATACCTAATCTCTCTCTCTCTCTCTCTCTCTCTCTCTCACACACACACACACACACACACACACACACACGAATAGATAATCGATGAGAACCAGCAAGATGTAATGGTCTGAGTGCTGAACTAGCAATTCAGGAAGACCAGTGTTTGAATCCCTGCTCAGCCATGAAAACTCACTGCTTGACCTTGGGCAATTCCCACTTCCTCAGGCTCAGGGGAAAACAATGGCAAATTTCCCCTGAATAAATCTTGCTAAGAAAACCCTATGATAGCATCACCATAAGTCAAATTGAAGGCAAATAACAATAAGACAATTGTCGTTGTATGCATTCAAGTCATTTCCAATTTATGGTGACTCTAAGGCAAAGCTATCGCAGTGTGCAATGCTCCTAAGGTCACCCAATTGGTTTGCATGGCCAAGCAGGAATCGAGCTCTGGTCTTCACAGTTGTAGTCCGATGCTCAGACCACTACACCATGTTGGCTCTCATAGGTTTTCATTATCCAATGTAAGCATCATTGTAATTAGTGGGAGATAGGTATTAATGTTCAGATTTTTTACCATTCACTTTACTTGAGAGCTTGCCCCCCATGGGAGGGACTTCTCCATAATATGTGCATGTTGCTTGTAGGGGCAGGGGCATAATGAAAGTTCAGTCGAACAGACTGAGTGGGTAGAGGAATCCTTGGCTGCGAAAGCCTCTTTCACTTCTTCCAATCCCCTATCCGAATCCAGCAGGTGGTGGTGGTGGTGAGGGTGGTGGTGGTGGAGATGATGATGATGAAAATTTCCAAGGGTCCTAAGACATTCCAGACAGAGGACTTCACACACTAGCAGTCAAAGGCACTGCAGAGTTGTTCCACCTTTTTACCTGAATGGATTTTCTGAGGAAAATATAGATGAATTAACAGCATAACGAAGGAGTAGGAATAGGGCAATACAGCTGTGGTCAGCTGAAGTCCCATAAATGTCAATGAATGAATCAGGACAATCCTCTGGAATCACTCATTATGTTGCAAGTGTACTCTGTCATTTTTGATAAGAATGTACAAGTTAGGAAATATTGAACATACATTTTGCTGTGTTTTTGTTATTTGCTCTTAAGCCAACTTATGTGACTTTATGAAAGAGAAGACCTCCAAGGGCCCTAATCATCAACTGCCCTGCTCAGGTCTTAGAGACTCAGGGCTGTGGCTTCCTTAATTGAATTAATCCACCTGTAATGTGGTCTTATTCTTTTCCTACTGCCTTCCTTTCTACCAAACATTATCTTCTTTTCCAGCGAGTTATGTGGTCACAGGATATATTGAATGTACAACAGCCTCAGTTTAGTCATCTTGGCTTTCTGTGAAATTTCAGCCTAATTTGTTCAAGGGCCCATTCATATCTCTTTTTAGTATATCAATAGAATTCTTCTTGCAGCATTGCCTTTCAAATGAATTGATTTACTTCTTGTCAGCTGTCTTTACTGTACATTTGGTTACATATCAAATCTACTATTGGTAATGAGATCCCATCTGATCCTACAAGTGTTATCATGGGTAACCTAAAGGGATGTGTAAAGAGTAAACATCAAGTTTTACTGTCCTTTCAGACTACACAGTTATAGATCTTTGATTCCACTTCAATAGTCTTGGCAGCACCCAGAGCTCTGTGGCTGAGAATTTTAAATTCTCTGCCCTAAAATACCAATCCAAAGATTCCATGGGATCTTGCCACAGTGGATGAGGTGGAAAATAGCATTATAACTGTGTACTGTATTATGAAAGAGCCAATAGTCATAAACATCATGGCCCAGACTAAGCAAGCGCAATGATGGAATGTATGTCCTTACCAGTGTACTCATGCCATCAGTGGACAGGGTGGAGACTTTTGTCCTCACTTGTCCCTTGTTGCAGGACAGCAAACAAGGCCTTGTTCTTCTGGTCATTGATAGGGCGCAGGGCTCTACCTTGGCATCTTTTTTCTGCTCTTGTGGAGCTGGCAGAGAAAGAACAGACCTCTCCCAGTCAGAAAAGGAGGGCCCCTTCTCCCAGACAATAGACTGCCATCTCCTAAGGTGTTCAAGAAGTTCTTCACAGAGAGTCCTGCCCTACAGTTGTCTTTGATGAATTGAGACTGTAGGCTAGAGAGGAGACTCAACACTCCATCATGAATGGGGACAGCAGGAAAGACTGACTTCTTGAAAAAAAAAATACCTCTAACTACTGGTCTATAAAATAAAAAAGCCTGTTGAGGTTTTGAGGAACCCCAGTAGCTCCCCAAACAATATTGTGAAAACCACTCTTGAAGGCTGAATCATTTTACTCCTCCAATGTAAAAAAAACCCAAAAATGGATGGAAAGATTGTTGTTGTTTAGTATGATACAGTTTTCATTAATTTTTCATCTTCTCTTTTTTTAAGCCTGTTGAGGTACAAAAGAAGAGAAGTATTTTGTTATAGTTGAGTTCCAGTTCAATATTTCCCAGAATACCCCAATCACTAATGGAATAAGTAAAAGCAAGACAACAATAATAATCCTTCACCATGACTGTCCTGGCTAGGGCTGAAAGAAATTGCAGTTCAAGAACATCTGGAAACTTTGGCAGCTGTTGACATCCATGTCAGTAGAGCAGTGAATATGCTCCAGTTTTCAGCCCAAACTTTAAATGAGCTATCTATAGTATTGGACCTATCAGGGGATAGGGCTTAGCATCTTGACAGCTCCTTTTTAGTTTGGATTAACATCTGGAGAAGATTCATTGCCCCTTGACTTGCGGCTAATCAGCCGCGATTGTCTGGAAGGCCACATGTTCTAACGCTAAAGAAACACTTGCTCTTTAGTTCTGTTCCAACTTTGTCCACTAGATGTCCCTATCAGCTTGAGCAAGAAACCCTTGGCTTTTCTTCAGCCAAAAGCTTGCTCAGTGCTTATATCTGTATCTGGAATAATATACTGACCTCAGGCTGTAGGCCAGGTGAGATGTGAGGCACTCTCACACGTAGTTGATTTAGGACTGTGCAATGTTACTCTTTAAAGGTGTTTAAAAAGTAAACTTGCTATATTGTTTGCTATACTGCTTATTACTTTACTATTGCTTTCTGTTACATTTCGAGGAGAAAAAAAGCCTTTAGCACTGAGGTCATAAGACTAAAATGAAATTCATTTTAAAATCTCTAAAATTACCCATCTATCTGTTGATCATCTGTCTATCTATTGATGTAATTTATATCCCACTTTCTTTGTCAGAGGCTTTGTTAACTGAAGTATGCGTGCATTGGATTGCTAATAAGCAAGGCAAAACAAAATTAGAGTACAGATGCTGATATACAACAAGGTGTCAAAAATTCCTGCTGCTGATTGTATAAGCTGTCCCCTGCCATTACTTGCTGAAAGTACTATTGTTTGTAATCATTGTTTGTAATCTTTTTAATCTTTGTTTTAGAGTAATATTTCAGCTTTCTATTATTACTTCAATGCTGTTTTAACCTCAGTGTTTTTATGCCTTTAATTATATGTGTTTTTGATTTGATTTTCTGCCTTTTGGTGAGCTGCATTGAGTCCCAATGGGGGAAAAGGTAGAGTGTAAAGAAAGTGATGGATGGGTGGTACCTCTTCCAATTAGAGTTACTCGTGACATCCCTCCCAAATTGACCACATTTTCTGCCTCCCTCTGAGTGGAACACCCAACAGTGTGGATGCCATGGCTTCAGAGAGCTCTGCAGGCATGGAAGACTACCAGGAAGGACCTTACCAGTGAACCTTCCTCTGCAGTAGTGGGCCTCCATCTCCAGTTGCAGAGGCGAAGGACCACAGTCTCCAAGGGCCCTGGTACATCCTCCCAAGGACCACAAGATAGTACTCTTAAAGACTTAACTCATATTGTGCCCATCCCCCACCTCATTTCATCTTTCTACTTTGTTGCTTAATTCCTTACAGGGTATGAATTGATAGTTTTTCCCCCTCCCTAAAGCTTGTCTAGTGCTGTTACTTTTGAGTATACCGAGACTGCACTAATATTCTTAAGAGTCATTTTTTGGCTTGATCCATTTATGAACCGAATGGTTGGGAAACACCTTGTGCATTGCACGATGCAAATATTGATATCAAACAATTATTGAAAGCAACATGAATGATCATTTACCCAGTTTAATTTTCCTCTTTAGGAGATGCCAGAATATCTTGTGGCAAGGCTTGTGGCAAGGTAAAATAGGGAAAAGGGCTCTTTTCTTTTAACAATTAGAAGAAGGGAAGAGGGAATTTCAGAACAGGGAACTTTGTATGCAAGCAACATGCATTTTCTTTTTCTGCACAATTGTTAAAGGGACAGGGTTCCTGCCAACCCTATTTGGGGTTGACTCTGACAGTTTTCTGTTTGGGGCAACTCATCTGAAAATTTCAAAGAAGTGGTGGATGACTATGACTGTACAACTCTCCCACTCCACCCCAGCTTCTGTTTTTAGCATCTACCCTTGGCATAAGTGTTTATGTCAGAATGAGTCATGAATGAGGGATAATATAAGAGAAAGGTCAACCAGATGACACTCAATCAGTGTAGGAAGACCAATAAGAAGGTGGAAAGACATGGTGCTGAAATTTCGTACTGCTGATAGGGAAGGAAAGAGACAGAAGGATATTTGCTTGACATTTTGTTGCTTGGGTAAACAGTATGGGAGGAAGGGAATATTCATTTCTTGACATCTGTTGAAAGAGAATCACACAGAGATCAGTGGTACACAGTAAGGTTTTGAACTGTAGGCATCTTCCTGGAAAGTTGTCATTGTAGATATTCTTACTGTGAGCCATGTCTTTGTTGTGTTCACTGCATGTGCAGTGAACATATGGCCGTTCCTGTCCTGAAGCCTTTGTAATGCCATCCCTCGGAGATTAAAGGGAGCATACATCTGATGCTACTGAGCTTCACCGACACATGTATTTGGCAAAAAGTTACCAGAGCACATGAACAACGATTGCAACCAATGCTTTCTTCTCTCACCTGTCCCTCCAGTCCACAGTATTAGGAGGCAGAATCTACATCTAAAGCTACCATTGTGCTGTTGTTGTTGTTTGTTGTTGAGAATGGTACTCTGACACCTTTATTTTGTTAATAAATGATTGGGATGGATGGATGGATGGATGGATGGATTATACTAGTACGATTTTACCACTTTGGGCCACAATACAGATAAAGTTCTTCTTCCTATACATTCCTTCTTCTGAGTGCTTTCACATGCTGAGTTATGCCTATAGTGGCTAACTTGTAGGTGAAGCATCCCCCCTTTCCCCTCCCCAGTTATGGAACACCATCTCCGTATCCTCCAACAGTCCTGGTTTGTCATGGACAGTTCCAATTAATCCTCTGTTCTACTTTTTCAGCTGCTTTTAAAATGTCCCAGTTTCAATTTCCTCCTCCCACTTTCCCTCTTCATCTTCAGCTTACTTCAATTGCTACAAAATGAGTTTAAAGTGCAAAAATAGTTTGCACTCAATTAATTTAGTGGAGGGGGGAGGAAAGAAGGGGGCACAATCTTGCTCTTCCCAGTAGGCTCAGGCAAAAGCAAATGGCTGAAACCTGCCCTAGCATACGTGTCTTTCTTCATTAATACCTTTTGCTACTTTGTCCACACTCTGATGTTGCTTAGCTACACGTGTCCTGGTTTTTCTCTATGAAATGTTGGAGTATATGCATCAGAGAAAATGCCTTATTCTCTCAGGTCTTTTGATCACCTATTTCTGCTGCAAAGTTGTGTTTCTAAGTACCTTTATTTCTGCTATTTCATCTTCTCATGTCTGTTTAGCTTCTGCTTCTTCTAGTTCATTATCTGCTTTATTGTATTGCTTCCATTTTTACATGGAGTGATATCTATGCAGAGCTGTATGTATCTGAAAGACAGAAGGCCTTTCTGCATTACACTGTTATAGTGCTATTATTGCATTTCCAACATCCTGTAGAATTCTGCAGTTTGCACTTTAGGGAGGAGCATTTAGAATTCTCCACCAGAGAATTCTTTGGCCTCAGTAAATTACAAACCCCAGAATTCCACAGGATGTTGAAAGTGGAATAATAGCACTATAACAGTGTAGTGCAAAAAGGCCCAGAGACAGAAAGATACCACACTGGATTCAGTAGGTAAAAGTTTTGCGTATCTGAGGTTTAATTGTAGTGAATGGTTTCTCTGTAGAAGCATCAGAAATCTGGTAATATACCAGGAACAGGACAGCAGGCTTAATTAATTCAGATTTTGGCAACTATACAGAGCTGGAAGCCATTTGGTCGCTATGCAACTTAGTAATAACTTCCTGGCAGCAGGAATGAAATTGCCAGGGAAAGGAGAGTGGGTGTATTATTTATGTTTGTCTTTCAGCATGAATTCAAAGGAAACAAAGGTCTGGTTTTCTTGCCAGCCTAGCATAAAGTGTCCAACATGTTCTTTCAGATAAAGTAACATGTGTTGCCTCTGAATGGAGGTTTCCAGATAGTAGTAGACTTATTCATTTTCTGAGGAGGAGTTCAAATCTGGGTACCTGTAGAAGCAAGGGAGTTAGTGCGGTTCAGTGATTTGAATGTTGGACTAGGACTCTGGGAGACCAGGGTTGAAATCGCTGCTCAGCCATGGAAATTGATGGGATGACCTTGAGCAAGTTATACCCCCTCAGCCTTAGAGGAAAGAAGTGGCAAGCCTCCTTACAAATCTTACAAAGAAAACCCTAGTATAGGGTTGCCATAAGTTGGAATTGACTTGCAAGCACATAACTACAAAAAAAGCAAGGTAAAAGGTGAGTGCATTTCCTCACATTCTTTATGTGCCATCTGCTTAGTCCTTTCTGAATGTTCAGCTACTGAGAAGAGCTCAGATTGTGTTCACCAACCCTAATTTCCACACATTTTTTCCCATCTTGCCCTTCATGTGGTTACATGAATAAAGAGTGGCTGTGTCCACAGGAGACACTATGAGCTAACAGTTTGACAGAAATACTGTGCTGCACACTAGATTCTTATACTTGGATTCAGACTTTTATAAAAGGAGGAAATTTTAAAAGCAAAATGTGTATCATCCCACTGGCATGTGGAGCTGGCACATCTGGTATTTCCAGATGAACCTAGCCAGAGGCATTGGTGGATACTCAAAATATTGGTACCAGGTCTACTGTGTAGAACACAAAAAGTTAGACAAAACATGCAGTGCTAATGTATATTCACTTTATATGGGCTGGAATAGATCTGGGTCCCTGGGAATAGCTTCAGGACTGCAGCCCATGATGCCAATGCCTTTTAATTAATGCCTTCCAAATTAGTGGACCTTGGACTTTGCTCCAGGTTTTAGACTCGAGTTTAAAGGAGCTATCCAAGATACTGTAACTTATCCCTCAAACAAGTTCAGCACAAGTTCAGCACCTTCAAAGTCTGAACTAAAACCAGGGGCAGATTTATACTTACATAGGGGCCACCAACCACTGTATCTGGATCACCTATTGTGCCACCAGTGACAAGTTATTCCATTGTTTCATCTTTAATGGGTTTTAGTGTGGAAAGAAAAGAAGTGAAAGAAGTGGTGGGGGATACAAGGGAAGAGTTTAAAAATGGAAGGCAGTTTGGACTGCCTCTAACACTTCCACGACTGAGATTAGGGCAATTGCAGTTAAGGACTTAATAAAATAAAGCCAGAACCCTGAATTTGGCATGAAAATAAAATGGAAGCCAGTTCACTTGTTTCAAGAAGTGGGCAATTTTAGCTAATGTGGCTGCCCATTTCTTCTGCTGGAATACACTGCGGGCTGCATCTTCCCACAACTAAATATTTCATGGCAGAAGTACAAAGTTTTACAGGAAAAGTATGCTTGTCTTTTACTGCTACTACCGATTTTGGTAAGACCAGCTACACAACTGGTCAGAAGGTGTCTTCAGTCCATGTGCTTTGTGTTGCCCACTGCCAGCCCAGATGTAAGGGGGACTGCTGCTTCTTGCCTCCATGTTCTATATAGACTAATTACTTCATAGTCCTTTATGGTTTTCTCAATAAACATAATTGATGTTGTTACACACTATCAAGTTGACTCTGACTGTGAATGAGAGATCTCCAAGAGGCCTGGTCTTTAGCTGCCCTGCTCAGGCTTTCGAAACACAAGATTGTGACTCCCTTGATTGAGTCTATCCAGTTGTAATGCAATCTTCCTCTTTTTCTTATGCATTGTTTTTTTCTTAATGAGTTATGTCATTTCTTGATATGTCCAAAGTACAACAGCCTCAGGTTAATCATCTTGCTTTTAGTGGGAGTTCAGGCCAGACTAGCTCTAGGACCTGTTTGTTTGTTTGTTTGTTTGTTAGAAGGGGAGTCTATGGTATCATTTGAACATTCCTGCAGCACCACAGTTCGAATATGCCAATTCTCTTCCTATCAGCTTTCTTCACTGCCCAGCTTTCACAACCATACAAAGAAATCAGAAATATGATGACATGGACAATTCTGACTTTAGTATTCAATGATGTATCTTTACACTTAAGGATCTTACCCAGTTCCTTCATAGCTGCCCTTTCAAGTCTTTGTCTTCTTCTGATTTCTTTGCTGTAGTCTTCCTTTTGATTAGAGTCTGCGGCAAGGTATACAAAATCTTTACCATTTTGGTGTAAATGTCATATATATTATTCGATAACTTTCTTTCTTTGCTCAGAACTCTCACTGCTCAGAATGTAGGTGCTTATTTCATCAGTCAGTTGTTTTAGGTTGGTCTGCTTGAAAATAGCTTCTCCATACTGAGAAAGGGAGCACTCTTTTGCACCATCACTACGTTTGTACTTCAGTGGCATTAATTCCCCATGTTTACCTCCTTGCACCTGGGGTGCAAGTTCCAGGCAAACATGGGACTAACAAGCAATTGCAATATCATAGTGTCAAGTGCTAAGCTCATCATTTTTTTTTCTATTTTCTGTCTTACAACATGAATCCCAACTGCCTGTAATACTTGCTACATTTTTGTGGTGAGCTTTGCTGGAAAAACTATGATACTTCAGTTTGCATTCTATTGCCAGCTGAATTCACTTGGGCTTGTTGTAAAAGTAAGTTTTGATGAGAACTTGAAGAATTAAAGAGAGATGGTTTTGATGTACAGAAAGGTGAAATCTTTCCAACTGTATTGAACTCTCCTGGAATATGTCCTCTACGGTTGCCTGGACTGCTATTGTTCAGATGCTATCAGCAGGACTATCACCAAAAATCTATGCTGCAGTCTGCTATTGTGACAACACTGCTGAAGGCCATTGTCTTTTGTTGGCACATAACTGGGCAAGAATGTGTTTTCTCAATCTGTTTTTGGTAAGAAATATTTTTAAAATATCGGGGAATAAAGAAAATCAAAATAGTTTTTTGTTATCAATGTGTTCTCTCAATTGAGAATATGTTACTATTTTAAACCATGCTCTTCATGGTCCTCATCAGTGGATGATTTATCTGTCTCATCTAATCTGTTTGTAAGCATATGTTCTACTTCACTGCAGTACCACAGAAGACAGAAAAAGTCCTTTTCCACACTAGCTCTGTCTTTGACTGCTGCAATGGGACTATGCCTTTAACTTTTTAAATTGGTTAAGTTGGAAATAAAGTCCATGATTATTTCACACAGGTGGATATTAGTAGGCAATAAGGCATGCCGTATTGCCATTCTAAAATTCAAAAGAGGTTTACCACCAAGCAAAAGTAATTTCAAGTCTGTTTTCTATGTAATAAAAGAGATCTAATTCAAAAAGATGACCTTCGTATCTTCAAGGAAATATTTAATGGCTTTTGGTTTTTTGTATGGAGTTTGAAAAGTACTTCTATATCAGTGCAACAGTTTCCTCAAGACACTCTCAAAGTTGTGAAATGTGATTTCCTTGTCTGGTCATCCTGATGCTGATGTACAATCACAGAGATTTCTCTTTCTCTCAGCATGAATAAAACTCCAGTGTCTGCTGGTTTATACAATGCCAGATTCAGTTTCCAATTGCTGCCTTAGTTTAGTTTGACAAATTTTAACTGTGGATTCATGCAAATAATCAATTTAAAATAAGGATATAGACGCAAGAGAAACATGTTCACCCTGTGGTGCACTGCTGGCACAATTTTCTCTGTTTTCCAGTTCAGTGACGGTAGCCAGTAATAAGGTGCAGCAAGCAATCAGTAATGCTTTATTTCCCCACTGAAAGGTAATGGGCAAACACTCAAACATAAATATTGAACAAGGAATGATTTAAGATATTATTAATGGTGAAGGATTATGTACTATTGCAGTACATATAGCAGTTTAAAGTATCCTATATGTATAATTTGTATATGTTTTATCATAAATATTACATGTACTATATATATTATATATTAATATTTTTTAAAAGATTAAACACTCCAAGGAATCTGCATCATGAAACAGTTGTTGTTGTTGTTGTTTTTGTTGCTGCTGCTGCTCTTCTTCTTCTTCTTCTTCTTCGTCTTTCTCTTTCTCTTCCTCTTCTTCCTCTTCTTTGCACATCCCATCATGGGATCCAGGGCATGTTACAGCAAGATCAAAACAAGATTAAAAACTAAAGATCTGAGAATGAGAAAAGTTAAAATGCAATTAAACAGAACACTATTTGTTTAAAGTCTTTAAAAACCTGACAATAAGGACAATAAATGTGCACCATTCCCTGTAAAAGACCCCTCTGAAGAACCAATTAATCATTATTATCATTATTTAAGTACAGAAGTCTTTACTTGCCAGTGAAAGAAGAAGAGAGAGGGGGCTAGCCTGTACCTCCAAGGAAGGAAATTGCGCAGCTGAGAGACAGCTACTGAAAAGGCACTCTCACGAGTCTCAGCTAGACTGAGGTAAAGAAGCTCAAAGACAGAGTGACTTCTTGGTGTTGTTGATGATGATGTCAAT